>JAQGAA010000112.1:0-31973 GCA_034696425.1 Isotoma viridis
GACACGCAAAAACCCAAAAATGTTTTTACAATTAACTCTGAAATTGAGGCTGATGTAGCACTTAAATTTATGAAGCACTATCAACCATTTATGAAAAGAAGTAAGTGTTAATTTTAATAAGCTTTAATTTTTAATTTTTTAATTTTTAAACTAAGTAAGTAAATTGTCATCGTTCAACTCAATTTAAAAACCAATCTAATGATTTTTTAGAAAAAATTATCGTTTTCGGAGGTGGTTTGCAAACATATTCTTGTGTAAATGCTCTTTTGCTTTTCGGAATCCCTCCGAGTAGAATCATTTTGATTTTTCCAACTGATGCCGACTGGGAAATTGTTTCTGGATACACCTTAACTCCGACCGTTCGTTTGAAATATAAAATTTAAGAAACAACCACGCTTTACACTAAATATATAAAAATAATTTCAATAGGTGAGAGTTCCAATGGAACAAGAGCTTAAAGAAATGGGTGTCACTTTTCTGGAAAATTATGAGTTCAAAGAATTGGAGACCTGCAATGTATCAGGGCTGGTCAAGCGAACCCATTTTACATCCCCAACTGAAACTGATGCTCATATATCGATCTCGACATTTTGTATATTTTGCTATCGATATCGAAGAGTGAATGATGACCTTGTATCAGGTAATGAGAAAGTACCTGCTTCTTGTCAATATAATACAGTTGGACTTGCTAGTATTTTTTTAAAAAAGTTAAAACTTAAATTGTTTTTGGAATAAGCCTTGTCCGAGTCATTCATAGTCTACCAGCATGGAGTCATCGTGGATGAAAACTTTCTAACCAATGATCCAGATATATACGGAGCTGGCCCAGGAGCAGTTTATAAACGTATACTTCTGGCTGTTCATCAAGATTTTCGTTACTTTCAGTCGGAGGAGATTGGTCAAATGGTTACATAACTTTAAATAATTTATTTTGTACTCCGATTAGGTAGCTAAGTTGTTTGTAATGTTTTTAAATTAAATAGTACTTAAACATTAAAATTTTAGTTAGCCGATTTCCTAATCGAGCGATCTGGTGCAGAAGGTGGTGGCATAGCTAATATTAGTAGCACAGATGTCATTTCTTTCAAAAGACCTTTTGTGAGATCAGTAGCCCTTCTCGGAGGTTGGTATTACCTATACATGAGAAGTCCTGGGGCACCATTGAGCATGAGATGCATTGATCCAAATGGAAAATGCGAAGAATCATGCGACTGTTCAACGGAAATTGTTACAGGATCTGTCACTCATGAGGAGGACCCTAAACAGAAATATTTTAAAATTCGTCTTGATGATCAATCCAGAGTTACAGGAGCCGAATGCATGTCAAGAAAGGTTTAATTTTGATGAAGAAAAAAATAAAACTTTTTCATAATTTCACATAGTTTCAGTTACCTATATATAAAAGTTACACCGTCCCACAGCCTTTCAGTGCATCCAATCTCATAGGGCTGTATGGTCAACATGAAGTGCTTTTGAACAAACTGTTGGAACGGTTGGAGAAAGGAGAAACTAAGGACTTGTATAATCATTTTAATCAGCCTTGGTTTGGAGTATTTTGCATTGATGCTTGGGAAACTTTCCATACAGAACTTCAACAAATTTACAAAAAATATGTAAGCTACATTGACATATTGAAAATGCTATTTGTACTAGAATTTAAAAATAAACTGTTCGACTTTCTTCAGGATATCGGTGATGGTCAGAAAATGAATCATTTTGTCAAAGACTTTATTGAAAATCTGGATAATCCTAATTCTGTAAGCCAACTTTTCTACCCGAATTTTACTATTAAGCTACAAAACCTACAAGTTATTAATTACTCTAATAAAAACACATCTCATTTCACATACAGCTTCAAGTGGACCCAAATATAATAAGGAATGTATGGGAAAGTACGGGTTTGAAGCAAAAAGTAGAATTAAAGTTCCTGGACTTCTTAAAGTACCAAAGACTAGCTTTGCCAATGTACGCACGTAATGATTTCGTGGAAGATCTCCTTGAAGATAGATCAACAAGCACTTTGTATTATCAAAACACTCATCGTTATTGAGATTAGAGAAAAATAATAGATGTTGTAAATTTTTTAAATTTGCATATCTGAGAATAACAAAAAAATATTATAATTTTGTCATGCAAACATCATTTGAGTGAGATGAATGACCAATAATAAAATGGGATTAACACTAATACGAAGATCATAGTCAATGATGAGTGACTATTTTATTAATATAGTTATTTATTGCACAACAACAGCCTTCATCACAAACAGAAGTAGCAAAGGTTATCACAATTATAGCCTTTTGACTGATGTCGCTTGAGTAATTAAGCTATGCCTGGTGTTGACACATCATACCAGAAAGTTCCACTAAGTGACATAGATCATCAATGTATCACAGTATGTTGTTAAGAATAGAATTATGCAATATAAAACAAATCCAGTTGATTAAACTCCAAGATGCAAACAGCTTTTGAGTTTATTTCAACACAATTTCCAATTGCGTATTTTTTTATACACAAGACTTTTGACAGAAATTTCATTAGTTCATAGTTTCATAGCAATTTACTTACAGCACCCGATTTTCGGTTTAATAAAAAACATGAGTAAATTAATATTTCTTGAAAAACTCGCCCATGGAATACCCCTTGATCCTTTGCCTACAGACAAGTCACTTGATCCTATTGTGCCTCATGCCCCTATAAGGAAAGTTCCACTTTCACTTGAAGAAAAGCATTTAGCAGTGAATAACGCTCTTCGATACTTTCCGAAAAGATATCATGAAATTTTGAGAGTAGAATTCTCTCAAGAATTGGAAGACTATGGGCATATTTACATGTACAGATTTACCCCAAGATTTCCCATGCAAGCGTATCCTATTGATTCATATCCGGCTAAGACTTTGGAAGGAAGGGCTGTCATGCTTATGATTTGTAATAATTTGGACCCTGCGGTAGCTCAATTTTCACAGGAATTGGTAACTTACGGGGGGAATGGTCAAGTTTTTAGCAACTGGGCACAGGTAACAATTTCTGTAAAAGCGATTTCTAATAGAGCATGTGAACTTAAGAATTTCCATCCGTTATCATTTTTATTTGATTTAATCTCACAGTTTTGGCTAGTAATGAAATACCTGAGTGAGATGAGCGATTCACAAGTTTTGACATTGTATTCAGGGCATCCTATGGGGTATGATAACATGCTTATCAGTATTTTTGTATTTTGTGAGGGTAATATAATACGAATAATTTTTTTTGCTTTCTCCACTATTGACTTTGAGTAGACTTTTTCCATCAAGGAGTCTTGGACCAAGGGTAGTAATCACAAATGGGATGGTTATTCCAAACTATTCAAAAGATTATGACAAACTGTTTGCATTGGGAGTGAGTATGTATGGTCAGATGACCACTGGGTCCTTTTGCTACATAGGTCCTCAAGGCATTGTTCATGGAACAACGGTACTCAGTTAGTTAATTAATATATACGTTACATTTTTCAAGTAACTTAATGTAAAATTAAAAATTCTCATTCGCAGATAACACTACTGAATGCAGGAAGAAAGTATTTAAATTCTGATTCCCTAAAAGGCAAAGTTTTCGTGACTTCCGGACTTGGTGGAATGTCTGGGGCACAAGCAAAGGCTGCAGTTATTGCAGGATGCGTTGGTGTGATTGCAGAAGTAATGATTAAATGCTTTATAAATATTATTTTAAAATTCAAAAAGTTTTGGATTCACATACATCATATAGGTACTTATACTTTTATCCAATGTGATAGGTGAGCTGGGATGCATTGACGAAACGACATGAGCAAGGTTGGCTTAAAGAAGTAGTGAAAGATTTAGATGAGCTGATTCGAAGAATTCAGATAGCTAAGGCCAAAGGGGAAGCCACGAGTATTGGGTATTATGGAAATGTTGTAGACCTCTGGGAAAGACTTGCAGTAGAGTATGACGCTACTAAGGAAAAACTAGTGGATCTTGGTTCAGATCAAACTTCTTTGCACAATCCATATAATGGTTAGGGAGAAAATAACTTTCTCCAGCTTTATAAAATAATGCAATTTTTAAAAGAAAAAACATGAACTACTATTTCCAAAATTTTATAGGTGGTTATTATCCCGTCTCTTTAACATTCGAAGAATCTCAAAAGGTTGGTTGATTTAAGAGATTTTAAAAAGAAACAATTATAAGACTCCTTTTGAGGAATTTCAATAGCTGCTGTACAATGTAACATTTAAAATAGATGATGGTAGCAGATCCAGAAAAGTTCAAAAGCTTTGTTCATCTCAGCTTGAAGAGACAAGTTGCAGCAATTAAAAGACTTACAGACTCAAGTGGGCTTCGCTTTTGGGATTATGGAAATGCATTCTTATTAGAAGCTCAACGGGCTGGGGCTTCCGTATGTGATGGAAAAGACTTATCTAAATTTATTTATCCATCTTATGTTGAAGACATCATGGGGTTTGAAATAATATCTCATTAAAACGAATTTAAGTTACTCATACGTATAATTTATTCGTTGAAATTAAATTCTTTTTTTTTAATTAGAGATATTTTCTCTCTTGGGTTTGGCCCATTCCGTTGGGTTTGTTGTTCCGGTCTTGAGGACGACTTGGTCAAAACTGATCAAGCAGCTGCTAAAGTCTTTTCTGAGCTTATCCAAGGTTGGGTTTGGGTTTGGAACCGCTTAGTTCATACATATTATTGTAAATCAAGGTTTAAGGTAATATAGTGCTTGGAAATTGTAGAGAAAGGTTTGGACTCGGATGTGAAAGTTCAATACGAAGAAAACTTAAAGTGGATCCAAGAAGCAGGAAATCATAAGCTTGTTGTTGGTTCCCAAGCCCGAATACTCTATAGCGATTGTGTCGGCAGAATTAAATTGGCGAAAAAATTTAATGAGTTAGTGAAATCTGGAGACTTGAAGGTGAAAAGACTTTTGCATCAATTTAGTCCTTTTGTTAATAAATAACTAATCTTAAGCAGAAATGAATGCTTTAACTCTTGTATTTTTTAAACTTAGGGACCTATCGTAATTAGCAGGGATCACCACGATGTTTCCGGTATTTTGACATTGGGAATTTTGGCAAAGCATTTGACAAAGGCGATACATATAATATCTATAATACATATTATCAGGAGCTGATAGCCCGTTTAGAGAGACATCCAATATTACTGATGGTTCGAAGTTCACTGCTGATATGGCTGTTCAAAACTTTATCGGGGATGGTATTCGGGGAGCTACTTGGGTAGCGCTACACAATGGAGGTGGAGTAGGATGGTTAGCTTAAACTTAAAATGGGGTTACTAACAATACCTTAAATTATCAATGAATCGGTTTTAATAATGCTTATATGTTTTGAATAGGGGCGAGGTTATTAATGGTGGATTTGGCTTAGTTTTAAATGGACATAACTCAGAAGTTGCAGAAAGTCTATTACTATGGGACGTGAATAACGGTATCGCAAGAAGGTGAGAACAATGATGAAAATCTATGATAAGAAAAATTACTGCTGCAATGAATATTAAAAAGCTACTAAGTTAAAATATTTTTCTCAATGTTTCAGGGCATGGGCTGGGAATAAGTATGCTATAAAGGCCATTCAAAAAGAAATGGAAAGAAATCCCAACCTTCGGGTTACCTTACCGTCATAAAACATTGTGAAATGCCTACAAATGCATTTTATAAACGAGAATAATTGATTGCACTCTTGACTAATGTTCATCAATACAAACTGTTTTTAATTGTCACTGTAATCTTTGAAAAATGAATACTTTAGGATAATACATTCTTTGGTAGAATTTGGTCTTAATTATTACACAAATCAAATCATGGCCTACTTGGAAGACGAGGTACCGGTTTAAATAATACAAAACATTATAAACTTGTAGTTTATAAAAGTCATCGTAAACGTATCTTTAGAAGACAAAATATGGGCTGAAATCTCCAATATTAGCGATACAATACCTTATGACATGACTAACTTGCAAGATTGTCAGTCAAATAATCAAAGATTGATTTGTCTACTATAAATGCATAATAATAGCTGACAAATAAAATAAATAGATATCATTAAATTAAAAAGAACAATTAACCTAATTCTAGATGCAAAAAACAGATTTTGTGACATGCCTACACGTTACATAAGAAACCTACACTGGTCCCTAGGGTCTATAGCAGCCATTGCTAAGATTTAAAGGCACAGCACAGGATTGGAGAAATTGTTTGAAGTGAACTGGTTTAGGACTTCTTAATAAGTCCATATTCTTCGGCCTTTTTAAGTGCTTGAAGGCACCTTTCCTTGATATCTGATTTTCGTTTAATGTCATCTTTATTCAATTTTTGCAATTCTTCTTCCGTTGTATCTTGCCGTGACAAAACCATCATTAACTGCAAATTGTGATCAGATCAAATTAATAAAGGGTTTTCATATTCTTCTTACATGACATTTACAGGTTGTTTAAAAACTTTTTTTAGTCTTACCTCAAAAAGTGGAGAACCAACTACTTGCTCGGCTAGCTCTTGATCGGCCTGGACGATGTTGTTAACAATTGTCACACCTCTGAGTTGAAATTCAATCATAGGGTTTGCTACCAACCACATTAGTATAGTATATGGATCTTTCACACAGGTCAGAATTCTCCCACAGATTTTGCGACTTGACGAAGTCAGAATGGCCAAGACGGATGCTGCAGCTTTCATTGTATCGATTTCATCTTTGTCCTCTTCATCTAGTTCGTCAGAAGGCGAACACAGGAGCATCATAAACTTTACTCTTTCATTTTCTCCTTCAAATGCCTAAAAACCAAAATAGCTCTAATATGTAGGGCACCTAAAACTGAAATAAAACAAATCCCAAATCCCAATGAAAAATGAAAAATCTAGCATCCAAAGCTATACCTTAACGCATGTTTCCGACAATGCTAAATTACAAATGCATTGAACTGCAGCCATTCGAAGTTTTGAATGCTTCTCATACGCATAATGTTCAATCATCATAAAGCCCTTCTCCTCAAAAATTCTTTTGCGACACGACTCAGATTCCCCAGCTATGTTGCACAGAGTTAACAAAGCTTCGAAATTTTCCAATGCATTTCTATCCAAGTCAAGTAAAAATAACAACGGTTTTACAGCTTCGTACATTCTTTGTCCAGGAAATGCAATAGAAGGAGGTGAATTAATTCCAATTCTGGCAATCGCTTGGGCTGCATTGGCCCTGCCTGACAAATTTCATTCAGGGATTAAATTCCGGTAATCCTGTTTATGATGAAATATCCTACATCCAGATTCAGACGAATCCTTACCTTTCTCATTTGATTTCTCTGCAATCCGGATAAGTTCCCTTCCACCACCTTGAGCGACAACTGTACCTCTCAGCTCCTGTCGTTCGCAGATTGCGTTAAGAATTCTTGAAATAAGTTCCAATATGCTTTCAGAGTCAGTAGCCTTCGATAAGTTCACCAAGCAAGTAGTGATGCCTAACTTAGCCAAAACCTTTAAAAAGCAAATAATGTGCCGGATGACCATATTAACAGGAGAACTGAAGAGAAACTCAAAACAAAATAAAATATAAACTAAATAATACCTCAACTCTGTTATAGACAAAATCTGAGTCATCAAATTCATGTTCTTCAGGGACATGGTGTTTGGCAAATTTAGCAAGCTCGATCATTTCAGGATCAATCTCTTTCTTGTCATAGGCGTTGCATAAGTTAACCAAGGTCATGATGATTGGGTACACTACTTCATGAAGTTTTTCCGCGTGACTAGACATTTCAATCATAGTTTTTAGGGCTGGAACGTCCTTTAAATTCATAATAAATATGGTACATTACAGTAATTACTACATATTAATAATAATATTGGGTACTACTACTAAATTTTCGAAGTTCGCACCTCTATCAACTTTTCTTTAACTTCTCCGTCAAGGGTTAGATATGACAGCCCTTCAATAGCCCAGCGCTGAACTGAAATATCTTTCGCAGGATTCAAAAGAAAACGCCGACATGCCTCTGCCAGCTTCAGCGTTGAACCTATAAAAAACGTAAATTAAATCACTCGGTACTCTAGTGTGAGCAGATGCAGGATTGGCATCCTGCATCTGCTCACACTTAAGTGTCTTAAGTCTAGAGTATATTCTCGGTCCTAGTTATTATCGAAATAAGATTAGCATATACTCGAAATTAGGTACGACTACAAACCTGATTTTAAATAAGCTAGTTATTTAAAGTCGACCTTGGCTAGAAAAACTATTCACAATTCATTTCACATTATTTTTAATTTCACTCCAGTCATACCGTCTTGAAAAGGTCTCCACGAAGCGTCCGTTCCACTTGAGCTTCCAAGTTTGCACAACCCAACCAAAGCCCGAACTTTAATTTCGTCGTTTTTCGATTGGTAAAGTCGCTTAAGGATGTTAACTCCTTCCGTTATAATGCTTTTTGCTTTATCTTTCTTTGAAGCTGCTGAGACTATAGCTTCGGTTGCGACACGCTAAAGAGCAATCTTCAGCTGGTTTAATATGCTAAAAACTGAAACTGAAAATATTGGTAAATAAATATTAAAACTTTGAAAATACCTGCTGAAGATACGTTTCAGAATTTGCCATAACTAAGATCATTTGCATGATTCCTTGTCGGCTTATCATTGAGTTTCCTACGTCTACAGGACCGTTCAAAAGCACCGTAAGAAGAGCTGTAGCTCGGACTTTTTCATCAATGTCAGGTGACATAAGTAGATCCCTTAAAATATTAGAGGTTTAATTATTTACAAAGTACATCCATTATACATACATAGTCATATTTTGTTAGCGAACGTACTTTATGAACACGTCGATTTCTTCTATATACTTTTCCCTAGCTTTATCATAGTACATGTTTGTGTAAACTCGATTCAATAAAACAGCGAGTAGACCCTTTGTATTTTGGGTAATAGGGATTGCTGACTCAACTTTCAATTCAGGGACTTCAGAAGCTACATCAGCTAATTTTCTTAATCCCCCTATTTCAATGAATTTGTCAGACCATGAAAGGTTCGTGTAATCTGTAAAAAATGAGTAAAAAATCTGATTAAATTTACAAAATTGTAAGTTTGAGAAATTAATTAAAAAAATACTGACATCCTTACCAATATTTTTGGTAAATATTTGAATGATCATATCTCTGGCTTCCCCTTGAATAGTACGACTATTCAAAGACATGGTCATCGTAGTCAATATTGTATCTATAGTAGATTGGTTTTCTTTCATTAAGTCTGCTTTAGGTTTTTCGCCTCTTTTGGCTCCTGAGAGAGAATCAAGTATTGCCTGCCAGAAATATTGAACAGAATTCAGAGCTTCTTCCAGCGTTTCTTGACTTCCAGTATATCCATAGCCGATATCTTGCAAGTTCATAACGCAAGGTATGCCCAGTTCAGTAAGAAGTCTTATACACTAAAAAGGGGAAAATAATGCGGTGAAACACGTTCAACAATAGATAAACTTAAACAAGGCAAATTAAAACAAATTGCCCACTACTATGCTGAGTTGTTATTTTTGAAGACTCACCGTTTTTGTATCAAATTGCACAATTTGTGACATTGCCCTCACAGCAGATATTTTCTTTGTTAGTTCCTTCTTCGAAGGACGCTTAATATCCAAAAGGCTTCTGATTTTCTTTAAAAGTCCTATTTGAAGCAACGACTCAATTCCAGCTCTTTCACGACAAAGTACAACAATGTTATTCAAAGCAGTCTCTATATCCTCATCGCTAAGTCCGGGTTCGTCACCAAAAGCTCGCTGCATCATTCGAACCGCTTTCTCTTTAGTCTGAGATATTTGTTGACGTTTCCTTTCTACAATGGGATGAAGCCTAGAAAGCAAAGGCTTGAAAGTTGGTGCATCTGGTGGAGAAGAAACCAGCGCTCTTTGGGCATCCCGATAAGCTTCTTCATATTTTTCCAATGCTTCAAATGCCAATGCTCTGCGATACAAAGCTTTAGCATCTTGTGGCTTTAACTCTAACGCTATAAAATATTGAGATTGATCAAACCTAAAATTCCTTTCTCCCAGCAGTTAAAACTAAATAATTAAAAATCGCATACCTTTATCACAATGCTTAATAACATCATCATATTCCTGCAGTTTTAAATGGTTAGCTGCAGCGTTTTTATGAAGTACAGATGTCAGGTTATCATCTTTGCAAACTGATAAGGCCTACAAACAATAACAAACACAGTAATAGCTTTTAAATTGCAGACTCAATTCTGAAAATGATTAAATGATTAATCAAAGTAGCTTTGTACTTAATTTACCTCATTACAAAGTTTAATCGCCTTCTCATAATCTCCAGACTTGAAGTACTCATTCGCTTCATCTTTTAGTTTAACGATGTCCTCAGTCATAATTTCAGCTTTTTCCTAGAAAGGAGAGAAAAAACACAGTTTTTAATGGTCTCTTCAACTCTTCATATGTAATGAACCGGCCTTTTACATTTTAGTGATTCGAGCAGGTCAGAGAGGCAATAGTTTCAAAGTCATAGTACAAAATATGAAATAGGTGTGTAGTGCGTGAAACGGTGCACAAAAATAAGTGGAATGAAAAAACCAATCAATAATACCTTCATGATGCAGCAACTTTGAATAGCTTTATATCAATTTGATGTATTTCTGTAATAATAATTCTGCTCACAAAGTTAAAAATAAATCTCAACTGAATTCTTACCGATTTGAAAAGGCACTGAATCACTAAAAGAAGAAAATTGTAGTTTTGTAGTACGAGAAATTCGGAACCCCTGTGTGCTCCACTCCATCCAACAAACACAAACTCCAATTTTTTCGTATTCGATTCTAATTTGGGAAGGCACATGGAACCATGTGGATTTGTCTAGAATGTTCTCCAAAGAATATAATCACTTGAAATTCACCTCACGCAACTTAAACTCGCTTCTGTTCTAAAATTGGATTAACTCCGAACACCGAAAAAACTCCCGAGGAGAATTCAGAATCCGAAAAAAAAATAAATATTACACTCGATCACCGATTCATTTTTAGAGTGTAAATAGACTCAGCACTTGCATGTCAATTTACCCTGATGAAAATTTAAAAATTTTAATTTCGTGGGTTATTTTATTCCCGCGGATATACAAGAAATTTTAGTGTCATTGTCATTCCACATAAAGTCATTCAAAAATTTAAGACCGACAAAATTATTTATCAATTTTGAATTTGTAAAATAAATTGCTTTTTCAACACAAAATTAAACGTGGTGTTAATTTCAGATTTTGATTTCTAACTTTGAAGAAAGAATTGATTTTTATTTCAACCGGGATTACGGGAACTGAAGGCCGCAAAGTCAAAAGTTGACAGGTGAGTTCGAGTTCGTTTTGTTTGTTGTTTTTTGTCTGTCTGTGGTCTCTGTGCTCTGTCGTCGACGGTCGACTGACTGACTGTACTGTCAACTGTTGACTGTGTCTCATGTCATCTATGCACTGTGTGTTGTGTCCAGCTGGCTGCTAGTGCGGCTCGTATTCTGACTGCCCTGGCCCTGGTTCTGCTATATTTTAAGGCCCTCGGCCTCTTTTTTTCGTTGTAAGTAAACGACGACGGATGGATGGATGAAAAAAATGCAACGGGCCTCCAAGCACTTGGGTTGGGTGGTAGAAAGGCCTCACTCACTCCGTGTAGCAATTTCTCGCCAATCCAAGCACAAAGTAAAAGCACGTTCGCTCTTCTGTCCTGAACCCTGAACCCTCATGAAATCATCAATTGAATTCACAATTGAAATTTTCAAAATTTGCAATGCATAATTTATCAAATAATGTGCAATGTAGGAGTTGTGGAATTAAGAAGAAAATTAATGTGTAGTGGGTTGCTTTATGAATAAATAGATATATGCAATTTGTTATGATGGATTGATTTATGATTTCAGATATTCAGCAGATACATAAACTATTTATTCGTAAGAAATGGCGAATCACAAGAACGTAGCTGATGACGAGGAATTCTCAACCCTTTTGGGTGGAGCGGGGTCCAAATTAGTTGTTGTTGACTTTAACGCAACTTGGTGCGGACCTTGTCAAAAGATTCACCCAGTTTTCATGCAGCTGGCTCATAAGTTTCCACAAGCATTGTTTTTGGGGGTAAGTTATTTTTATTTCACATACTACGACATCCACACAACTAATTTGATGCACTGTTTTTTAGGTTGATGTAGATCAGTGCCGAGAGACTGCAGTTCAACAAGGGGTATCATCAATGCCAACGTTCATTTTTTATCGGAATCGATCTAAAATTGATTCAGTTCGGGTATGTAGAAACAATTATTGTTTTCTTAATTTGATGCTGGTGAACTTAAGAATTATTATTATTTTGTGAAAGACAACAAAAAGTGCTATGTAATATGTAATTGTTTATAGTTTACAATATACTTTTACTGTTTATTAAAAGGGTGCTAATGCACAAGAATTGGAAGAAAAGATTCGCAAGCATTATGGACAGGCTGCTGAATCTAATGATCCTCATGCTGCGGGTCCTGGAGGAATTGGAGATATTTTTCCGTACATTGAACTGAAAGGATGTGAATGTCTAAATGAATCAGATGCTACACCCTTCCGAACTTTTATTGAAAGAAAGTCTAAACTTGTTTCGGATTGCGATGAACAATTAATTATGGTTTATGGATTTAACCAGAATGTTAAGGTGCGGTATATTCTGTATTTTCTGTTTTGCCACTATCAACTATAGAAGAAATATCGTTCAAGTTACGACACAGTTAGTACGCTAGTTAGTACGCTTAACACCACTCGAATCCTAATTTTTTGCTAAATTTTTTGATATATTATGACAATATTGGATTCCGTCTGATCATGAACAAAGGTCGCATTGTTAGAATTTTTTTAAGTATACCGAAAGCTCCTTTTTGAATATTTTTTTAAAAATATAATTATTTTTTATTACTACTTTTTATGCAATAAATTAAAATAGTATAGTATCTTGTAATTTTTAAATACAAGACATGAATTTAATTATTTGCAATGGTATTTTAAACCTTATTTTATTGGATCTTGCAGTTGCAATCTTTGAAGATCAAGGCTCCAGCTGAAACCGGACCAAAGACGCTGAAGTTATTTATTAATCAACCCAAGACCCTTGATTTTGATGCAGCTATGTCAATGACACCTGTTCAAGAAATAATGTAAATTAAGCATCTAGAACCATCTAGAATATATTGATGTTTGAACTTTTTTAAATTTTGTTTTGTAGATTGACTGAGGAAGATGTCAAAGGAGAAATCCCAGTCGAACTTCGGTTTGTCAAATTCCAAAATGTCAGCAACCTTCAGATATTTGTTAAGGATAACCTGACAGGAGAGGAAACTACAGAAATTGAATCCTTAACAATTTACGGAGCTCCATTGTCAACAACGAACATGCAAGAATTCAAACGTATAGCTGGAAACAAAGGAGAATCCCATTAATCAACATCTGATCTTTTTCTATATTCGCTTAGAGCTAAAATCTTTTACCAATCACAATACGTAAAAAGTCATTTTGTTAACTTAAAAAAATTATTTCCATGATTTGTAACAATCCGTTTTTCACATTGAATTTTCGGTCATGGTCCATGCAAGGAGGCATTGTCCACTACACCGCTGTTATTTAATCAGATTTATTACTTTCATAAATAAAAAATGGAAGTATTGAATTGAATTGAATTAAAAAACATCAATAAAAAGAAACATTGTCAGTTTGTCATATTCATAATTTTGCGTTTATCGTGATCTTTACTTCCGCTGACAAAAGTCGAAAGCATTTTGTTTGAAGGTTCGGTTCCGACTAAAACATGCAATATTGCTAGA
Source organism: Isotoma viridis (assembly GCA_034696425.1). Taxonomy (NCBI): domain Eukaryota; kingdom Metazoa; phylum Arthropoda; class Collembola; order Entomobryomorpha; family Isotomidae; genus Isotoma; species Isotoma viridis. The sequence continues at coordinate 13,832 of JAQGAA010000112.1, forward strand.
ATGGTACAATGCTCACTATAACAGGCTGAACGGAAATACAGGTTACGTGTTTTCATTATTGAAACTGAGGCACGTAAACTTTTTAAACTATGAAATTTTGATATTTTAAAGAGTGAAGTGATATTACAACGACAAGGTAGATATTTTTCAAACAGCATTGGTTCAACTCGAATCCTTTAGATTTCTGGAAACCAAAATGGAAACCAAAGTCTTTACTTTAGTGTTTATCGCATGGGGTGCCACTATTGTATCCGTTGTTAATGCGGAAATAAATGCTTGCTCGAGTGTAAGATGCGGATTCAACACTACTTGTGTCATGAAGACAGCTCAATGTTTGAATCCACCGTGTGACCCCGTTGCATCTTGTGTACCAACATCGGAGCTTTCAGCTGAAGAACATAATTCAACTTCTACTATTGAATCATCACTAGCACCCCATAATGAGACTATTTCTGAGGCTCAACAACAAAATGTCACGGGTAATACAATTATACATAAATATCATCCATCCCTGTTGAAAATCGATTTCTAATTCTAATACAAAACATTAAACAATTATATAGAAACTTCAGCCACTTGTGCAGCTGTGATGTGCGCCCATGGATTGACATGTATTATGAAAGAAGTGCAGTGCTTTAGAGCTCCTTGTAACTCCATTCCAAGCTGTGAAAATGCCACTGCAAGCACTCAATAATAATAATATAATACAAAAGCCACGAAATAAATAAATTAACATCTGTGTAAATTTATTTCCAAATCAAAACCTATTTAAAATACAGCATCGTGTTGCGATAAAAAATCAATTCATATTATATCATAAAATATTCATATATACAAATCTATGAAAACATGACCAACGGAAAAATTACAAATTCTTAACTTTCCATTTTTTTCTTAGTAATATGCTCTAGCAAATACATCTGCTTAGTCATTTTTGTTAACCTCTGCAAATGCTTTTCAGTGTATGGAAGCAGCTTTACAGAGGAAATGTTTCTTATTTCTACATCAGAAGCAGTTTTAAATAACACATTCAACAGTATTTGAGCTTCTGTGGACGTTTTCGTGTTAGTATTCCAAAGTGTTACGTAGTTTATCAAACGGTATCTTTGATCATCATTCAGTTGTTGAATAACGGGGACAAAATCTTGAATATTTGCCTTCTCTGCAAGTAAAAATCAATGTACAAAAATTATAAATTTCAATAGACCGAGTAGCTGTACCATATGTCGTATTTTCGTATCAAATTTTTTTTTCATACTACTAATAACTAGGAAGCTTGCAAAAAACTCCATAACTCACCTCTGATAACCTTTAATAACGTATATGGTCGATCCAAGTCCACGGCTAGCCTAAAAGCATCCGACCAATTTCCTTTACTAATGACATTATTTAGCAGTTGCTCGTCTTCAATTAGTTTCTTCCGTTTAGCAAATGATTCGTTGGCTTTCGTCTCCGTGATATCATGCCATACAGACAGAACTGAGTCTGCAGATCCCGTTATCACAACGGAACCATCAGGCAAAGCATCCATCGCCCAAATTTTGTCATTCCCACATTCTTCTGTGGTCAAACACGTTGATGATTTTATTTCCCAAGTCTTCATACTTCCGTCACTACTTACGGAAGCTATTTGCAATCCTGTAACCATCAAATTAATTTACTAGAATTAGAATATGGAAGTGATGGTGACTGAAAGGGTTTCACTAGCAATCGCAGATAAAAAATTAATTAAAATTATGATGATGCCCCTTAATAGGAATGACACACATACATAAATACTTCGTAAGTTACCTGAATTTATAAATTGGCACTGCAGAACGGAGCTCGTGTGTCCCTGAAGAGTCTATAGTAAAACAAAAGTTAAACTTATGCTGTAGGATCACTATAATAGCTAATAAATAAAAAATCTAATTAAAACTTAAAAAATTCTAGACAATCTATACCTGTATGCACTGCGAAGTAGCAAGACTCCAAATTTTTATGGTTGTGTCGGCCGATGAAGTAGCTAACAACTGGTCCCACGACGAAAACTTGGCATCCCAAACTCCTTTCTTGTGACCTTTAAAAGTCACAACTAGTGTTAGGGTCTCAGCGTCCCATACTTTAGCTGTTTTATCTCTTGAGCCAGTAGCAACCAGAGCTCCATTAGAGCTGCAATGCACAGAGTTTATCTCCTTATCATGTGCTGCTGCAGTATGCAAACATCTTTCGGCATTCCAAGATTTCAAAAAATGGTCTTCAGAGACAGAGTAAGCGATGAATTCAGTAGGATTAAAGCAAACTGAAGTCACTGATGCGAGGTGACCTGCCATTTCAACTTGTGGTTCTAAAGAATCGGATTTCCAGAAAATGATTTTGTTGTCCTACAAATGTAAATACAATTATTGGTTTGACATCCTGGCTGTAATCTTATAAATCAATGTCGTACCTTTCCTCCTGAAACCAGCCATTCTTCGCGAGTGCTTAAAGATAAAACAATATCTTTATGACCCCTTAAAAAATCGCAACTCCCAGTTTCTAAAGTGTAGACTTTGATGACATTAGTATTATTTGCAACTGCAATCTTGTCCTTTGTCCAAAATACTGCACAAAGTATTTCATCTAAGCTTCCAACATACTATTACCCCAAATTTAAAAAAAGTTTGTATTGCAGGTTGTCTATACAAGGTAGAAATGCATTGTGGCTGAAAATCTTACTTGTCGAGCTATCGAAATGTTCTGGCTCTTTCCTTTAGATTTAGTTATTTCATAGATACAACCAGTATGAGTTGACACTATTAATCCACTTGTCTTTTCTGCGTTTGATACATCAACTTCAGGATAAATGCCAGTGATAATTTCATCTTCATTTAGGTTGATTAATGCAGATTTCGATAACTTTTTCTTATTCAGATCAAAATGCCTGATCTCTGATGGATTAACCGCAACATACAAATCAAAAGGCAAAACAAGAAAAATTCCTTCTATGGGATTTGGAAAGGGTATAGTTGTCATTTTGGCAAACGATTTCTTCATATCCCACAGAATTATCACTTTGTCCCTGCCCCCGCTGCAATGCAAAAAGAAAAAGTAATTGTATGTTCCATCTAACAGATAGTATTTGTGTAAAGCAGTTCTAAATTAATTCACCTTATCATAACATTATTTTGACCAAACTCGATTCCAGTAACCTGAGAGTAATGCCCTTCAAGTGTGTGCATTATTTCAAACTGCTTAACTCCAGGACGCATAACGTAAATATGCCTTTCAGCAAGATAAACTCTGTTGGAAGCGTCCCACCGAACATATCCAACAGCTGCAATATTCTCGATTCGAACTAATCGAGACATCACATTGCCTCCTGATTCCCATAATTTTACACCAGCCCCTGAGATCGTCGTCCAAGAAAGGTCAGCCCTACACGAATCTATTAAGTTTCTGCAGTAGGACTCATCCGTTTTTGATTTGTTAAGATCTTGATTAGATGCATTAACGTGATTCATGGAATTAAATTTATTTATCTCAATAAATCCTATTGGCAGGTGATGAAGGGATTTAATAGTTTTGATAACCTCGCCACTAAGAAGGCACCAAATTCGAAGAAGCTTTGATTTATGGGATGTCACCAATATATTAGACGATGGACAAGCATCGAAAGAAATAACTTCGTCATCTGGAATTTCCAATTCCCGAAGGAAAGCAAATGAACTTATGAAATCCTTTTTAGTTCCTTCTTCGCAAGTTTCATTAACGGCAACTACACCAAGATCTTCTGTTTCATTATTTTCAGATTTTTCTTGTTTTACTTTGGTTCCAGTGCCTATTACCTTAATTCCTGTTCCGCATTGGCAAACGAAACTATGTTCATTGAGAGACTGTAAAAAAAAATCTTATTTAATTATTACATTATTTTAGCAGGGGAATTAAACAAACAATAAATCTGATAAAATGTTATCAGAATAAGATTAATTGCAATGAATTGAATTAAATCTTACAACAATCTTTCCTCCAGTGTAAAAAGGTTTGAAAGTAGTCCTTGCTTCATAGCTATATGTAATTTTTTTTTAAACGAACAATTACTTTTTGGTTGACAGGAAATAAGTACACTTATTGAATGTAAATAAACTTACAACTGCTTTAACTTAGCGTTAATGATTTCATCCTGTGGAGCCTTGCGTTTTACAGCGGTACTTTCCTGTATCTCTGTATTCTCTTTGCTTATGCTTCTGCTGTGAGTGCCAAGTGCATCAGCCAAATACGCTGGATTCAGTAGCGTCATTCTGATGCTGATACTTTACTTTGTATTTATTTGATTCCCTGATTTGATTCGATTGTCTTTGGAACTGCAAATTAATTCAAATAATAAATTGTAGGTTCATTCTTTTCTCTTTGTTCTTGACTTGAGCACAGAAAAAAAGCCTGGCAAAAATAACAATACATAATACAACAGTAATACAATACAAGTATAAGTACAAAACACAAAATATGAAGAAAGACCAAAAACAAAATCCAAAATCTGAAATATTCATTTCAATAAAGCAAAACAACTTCAAACTTACCTGTCTTCAGTCAATCATCCAAGCTTTTACAATTACAAACTACAACGCTGCAAGTGTAACGCTTCAACTTAAAGTAAATATATTTAACTATTTACTACAAAATTGCAAGTTGTGTTGTAAAAGTGAAAGATGATTAAAATATGAAATAAGAAACGATGCATGCACACACGTGCTTGCTATAAGTAGTTTGATGCAAGTTTAAATTTCATGTCTTCAAGTGTAATGAAAATGTCACTCACTGACTCAATGCACTCAATATTAACCTTCTTCCTCACGTTGGGGTACTCTCAATTCTGAGTTTATTTTTGTAAATAAAAGTTTTAGAAAAACAGGTAAGATTTTTTTAAATTGTTAAACTATTTTGTTCTGATGTGTACATTACATGTAAACTGCGTAATCTCACTTTCTTTATTTGTTTGATTTTTTGTTCTAATCTGTAGGTTTTTTTCTCTAATTTCATTCCTTGTTTAAACAATTGAATGTTTCAGTTGGGATGGAATGGATTAGTTTGGGATTGGAGAATAAATTAATTATGAATTCGTGGATAAAAATGTGAATTTTAGTGGAACTCGTTTTTAGAAGCCAACAATAAACAATTCCACAAATTACAAAACTGATGAAATAAAAAACTGTATGGAATGATAAGTAACAAAAATATCAATTCAAGTATTTGATGATCAGCAAAGAAATTCATATTTTGATATTTGATATTTTGTGGACAGGAACCTCATCCAGGGCCATCGGTTCTTCATGTATGACCATCTTGACTTGATGATGCTGCTTGTATTATTTGGAATGCTGAAACTACTTCAAGCTATTGAAAACAAATTGGCAAATGGGCTGTCAAGGCTTGTAGTAGTAGGAAAAGATTGGAATATAAAACGTTCTTGTAGTGAGACAAAATCTTTAGCCCTTCAAAAGGATGGAATCACCATTTCTGATGCAACCGTAAACGACATTCAAATCGTGTACGAATCTCCTCACTTCCTTGTAGTCAACAAACGCTATGATGTCATTATCAATTCGACTGACAAATCTGTTCCGGGTGTGTTAACGTGAATACTTTTATTATTTGTATTATCTGTTTTGATTCAGTCCAGTCAAGTAGTGCAAATGCTTTTAAGAACTTAAATTAATGTTTGTATTTTTTTTACATAATTAGTTACTGTCGAGAAGCAACTGGAAAGATTGTACCCTGATCTAGTTAACTGTAAATTGGGAATGAGCTTTTTCTTCTGCCATCGACTAGACTATTCTACCAGTGGAGTCTTATGCATTGCCAAGTATAAAAAAGCTTGTGCTGCGGCTAATAAAGCTTTCACTCTTCGATCTACTAAAAAGTAATTAATTCATGAGTTAGGCATCGAATAGAATATGTACTAATGCACTTAAGTATAGTCGGCTTTGTAAAATAACAAATTTCCATTTTTTTCGCATTCAGATTTTACTTAGCGATCCTTCGAGGACACGTTTCTGAGAACATGTTGACAGTAAAAGAGAGAATAGGTGACGAAACTCGAGATCAATTCCGACCACATAGAATGGCTTTAGAGTCATCACCTTTTTGTTCAAAGGAAACAAGAGATGCATTAACCCACTTTGCTGTGTTGGAACGAGGTTACTGTTATGGTTATCCAGCAACGAAGGTACTTCTCCGACCTATTACTGGTCGAAGGCATCAACTCCGTCTTCATTGTTCTAGCATCGGACATACTATCGTCGGTGACTACACATACAGTGACAGGAAAGACGTACTACCATACAGAATGTACCTTCATGCATATAAACTTATTCTTCCTAACAAAATAGAAAACCTTGAAGTTAATACTGAAGATCCTTTCACACCCAGTAATTCGAGAAATGAATGGATTCCTTGTGAACGTATTGCTACTATTAACGACGCATTAAGTGATGTTTTGATCACAGATGCAATGGAAACAGCAGTTAAATAAAAGTAATGGAAGGCTCATCAGCTGAGGTGCTTTAAAATATTGAAAGTGCCTCGAGATTTAATAAATCAATCAGCCGTGTATCTTTCTCTTAACTGAAGTATTATTATTATGACGATAATTTTATTTCTAAATATTAAATATACAGGCTTCCTAAAACAAGACTGAGAACTTAGGTACATATACAAATTAATTATGACAAACTTCGTACAGGGAAATATTACGTAAGAGTTACAACTCCGATGTTTAAGTTAAATGAGCTCTTACATAATTGATATAATAATATTCGTACAAAATTTTTAATTCTACCTAATACGACCGCCAACCGGAGAGGCAAGAAAAAATGAACCAAAAAGTACATTGGATTCGAGACGCCAGAGTAGCATGGGTATCTTAAAACCATGAATGAGCATACATCGTTAATTAATATAACAGTAGCAAAAATGTAACTTTGTCCACTCTACACGACATACTCTGCAATAAAATACATTTAATTAATTATTCCCTGTAGTTATATGCTGGCCTGTATTATTCTTATTAGCTACGTCTACTGTCGTTCAGAAAAAAGTCCATTCAAATTCAATGAATGTCGCGGTCATCACTTGCCTTGCGATTGATTGCGATTACTATAAATTCAAATCGAAGACAGAAGGTTTACACTCCTGTGTCTGGGATGATACTTTAAATTCGAGTCAAAATACAACACTTAACCTAAACTCGTTCTTCATTCATTTCTTTGTCATGTTATTATGTCCTTACATCATTTTTAAAACGTTCAGAAAGGTAAGGTTACTGATTAGCATGAGAAACTTTACTTATTAGATCATGAAGTTCCGATTTAACACTTTGATATATAGATCGGGTATTTACAAGTATTCCGAAAGGTTTAAAGAAAGTACAGAGATTATAACACGCAGCACAGAGAAACATACGAAAGAGAAAGGAAACCTAGTTTTACAAATAATTCAGCAGTATTTGAATCTGCAAAAGTATATTCCGTATTCGGTCGCGTAATTTAATACTTCTTAGCTCGTTTTGTTCTTTGTTTCTTCTCTCTGGTGTATGGAGAACGCCGAGATGAAGCAGAATGCGACGAGCTCATAGTTGGAGGAGGGCAAGATGTTCGTCCTTGATCTTCGTCATCACTTGGAGGGAGTTCCTCAATCGTTACAGTTGGAGTGGATTCTGATGGTCTTGTCGGATAGCCAACTTCCTGGTGGCGTATTGCACGCTGTTGACTGTGGTGAGGGTGACCCATGGAGGAAGGGTAATCCTCGTTTACTACTCCAGTTATTGCTGGCATAGATGCGGAATGAGAGTATCCTCCATAAGCGCGTTGTCGCCATTGTCTATCAAAGTCTGGAGCTTCAGCTGCAATATTAAAAACAAATAAGTCTCTTTTGAGCAAACCTCTTGCATAATGCATAACACAGACGAAACGCTAAGCCTCGTCTACAACTCCCGTTTTTGTCCCCAACATAACTCCAATTTTTGGAAAGATTAAGATACCTAGTTGTTAGTTAACGCACCTAGTAATAATGTCTTTTAAAAATGGCAAAAATCTTTATATTCTTCTATTTTTCTAAAAACGTTTCTTCTTATAAACTAAACTGCTTGTGTTGTTTAGTGCGAGTAGGAACCAGGAGGGTTGCGTTTTGTCAATTGATCCTTTGATCCTGACCTCATAGAAGAAAGATATGATAAATAGTTCTTGTGGTTACAAGCAACTTACTTTCATCAAGGTTCACAAACTCCTCATTATCTTCTCGTTGACCTGTGTATACATTTTCTTCCCTTTCTCTGACATGACCTCTGTCCCCAATGTGCCGTCCAACTGCTAATTTCTTTACTCCACTTCGAGAATCAGCTACAGATCTCCGAGTTTCCTTCACGCCACCAGGGGCAACTGCGGTTTGCTTACTGGCCTGATAAACATGAGGACGACCATCTGGTCCTGAAGAAACCGACGTAACAGACATTGAAGAAAACGAATGACTGTTTCCGTCATTGTGCTGCATCATTTGATTCTGAAAAAAATACATTAGATTAGAATTAGAAACGAAAACTACAACTAGGCAAATAGTACATTTCACGTTTGTTTAAATGATTCACGGTATAATTCACTTACGAAGTCAGGAAAACCAACGTGGCCGAAGGGAGACATAGCGGGTCCTGCGAAAGGCATCATATCATGACCATGGCCATGGGGATGATGTCCCTGTCCCATTCCATTCATTCCAAAAGGAGAATCCAGCATCCCCATTCCCATCCCCATACCCCCTCCGAAAGCTCCACCACCGAAGAAAGAGTTCATCATACGGTTCATTTGATTCATGGCTCTTGTATGAGCTCTAAATGGATGTAGATAATTAAATACTGATATTTAGAAATGACATAACTGATGTACAATTAGAAAATTAGCAGAGTGCAGTTCCCAGCCAGTGTCATGGCATGCATATCGCATACATTCAACCAAATTCATATTTTATAATATATTTAAGTTTGTACATCCTTATCAAAAAGTTCATAACAAAACAATACTCATTTTACATTTAATTTTATCATATTGGTTTTATATATGTAAACCAATTTTGATTTAAATTGTAAATAATTCCAAATGTATTAATTGTGTGCAATAATATTAAAAGACAGATTATTCTGTATTCTTCTTCCCTTTGCCTTCGGCTCAAATTTTATAACTCAATTCACAATTTTAATAAATTGTGAATTGAGTTATAAAATTTGTGAATTGCTACTTTAAACTTAGTGAATTGCTACAACAATAATTATGAATTTAAAACTTTTCCTTCACCAAAGCTGCTTTTGTCAATTCACATTTGTGAATATTGTGATCTATCTGTGTGGGAACAAAATAAGTAATTAAAACTTACCCGAAAATGGGGTCACGTTCCATATCTCTCATAAGCGATCCAAATAGGGACATAGTTTTTAAAAACACCCCTTTCAATTATTTTTATGTGAATTTCTGCAAGAACAATTTGAAATTGTTTGTATTAATTTGTAATTAATTAATGAATTAGTTTCCAGCACAGCTCGAGAGTTAATACACAACTGTGAACTGAACCTACCCTACTGTACTGTGTACTGTTGACTGTCTGTCCTTGAGTGCTTTTCTTTTCTCTCGACTTCGAAACTAAACTGATAATCACTCTGGAAAGTTGCCTACATCCACAACCAAAAACTAACAAGAAGAACTAATCTCTATTTTATGCACCTTATAGTACCTGTTTCTTATACACGTAACGTTGAACGTAACAGATGTAATATTGAATATTATTATTATTTTCTTATGTTTCTTGTTCGATTACTCAATACACAATAATAATGACTGGTAGAAGAGCAACGAAAAGAAGGCAAAATGTACAACTATTAAGTTCAACCTATATTTTTTCTAATTATACTGACTGTACTTGCTTCGTACACACAACAATGAGCACCCCTTGTCGTTCCCTGTGACAAAACAACCCTAAGAAAAACCACCCCTGCCACGAGAATTCAATAGCTTTTCACACAGGATATTTCTCTTTAGTAAAAAAGTGAGTGGTTAAAAAATAAAAAGTTAGTTATTGTCTTACCTTCTCGTCGTAGGTTTAACGTTGTGTTAATATCGTGTGTAGATTTGAAATAGAAGAAAGGATTTTTAATCAATAATTAATTATAGCTCAGAGATTTTGATTTTATTTAATTCGACGAGCCCTTATATTCTTGTGAGGATGTGTGCAGTGTAACTTCTCAGGTAAAACTATCTGCAATGAATGGCCTCTCTGTGTGATGTTTGTTTGGTTTTTGTTGTGTGTTGAGGGAGAATCAAAGTATGAAATATGTGCAGGAACGCATAGACAACAGAAGAACAAGAGACGTACACGCGTAGAGTACGTACGTACATTGTACACACGTATGAAGCTGAAGTTCTAGACTCTCTATTTAAATTATACTATCGACACTATCGAGTCAAGCATAGGAAAGTTTGCTCCAGAAACTACTCGAATAAAACATTGGAATTTGGAATGGAAAGAACGCCTACTACAAGCAAAGGTGATATCACAATACCCCAGACCCCAAATGAGCAATTGCAGACGTTCTCAATCTGCCCCCAAATTATCTAGACAAATAAATCAGTTTCTAAACTTAACTTAATTGACGAGAGAAATTAAAATCAACTTTCTCCTTGGCTATACTCAGAGTAATTTTGTATATGGTTATTCATCATAAGTTTTTCATTAGTTTTAGTTTTAATAAATTGGCAGTTTTAATGCTTACGAAAACTAATAATTTTGCATTAAAAATGCCCACAACAATACAATGCAAAATGCAATTATGCAATGGTTTACTTTAGAGACGGTACGTAGTGCAGATAGCAATTAATTAGTATCTGTATGCAATATTGAAATGCTGCCTAGCAGGAATAATGGGTAGGATGAGCAATAATGATTTCACTTCTTTGCATAAACTAAAGAAACTTAGTCTATGACTTCTTTGTAAGTAAGTGGTGAGACGGTGAGAGTGTATCATTAATTTTTTAATTAATGAAGCATAAAACAGCACCAAATGCTTGTTTGATGAGATCCGTCTGATAAAACTTTATGTATGTATGAATGTTATCATAAATAGAAAAAATAAACATTTAACAAATTCATTTCATGATATTTATATTTATGCGAAGTACCCAGAATACAGTTGCTGGAGAATATGGCATAATAAAGATGACTATTTTATCTTCAATATCCTTAGTAATGTCAATATGTTGTGAATTTTTGAGTTAAAACGGTCATGTCATTATTCATCATTCATCGATAATACCATAACTTACTGTAGGGCATTTCTGTTCTAAGAATTGGTCCAAACTTCCAATACTTCATCTGAAAACAACATAAGACATGCACATTATTACGATACATTTAGCGTAGACCTACGGTCTCACTAGTTTTCTAGATTTAGCAAATTCTGTTTGACATCAAATCGACATCGATGTCGCTATTCAATTCAGCACCACTTTCATCTCTCGTTCAAATCAAAAGCTCAATTAGTAAATACATTACCTGCAGCGCTTTCCATTTCCAAGCGTTCTAAGTGACAAACAAGTGCACCAATAGTCGCCCTTCTCCCCATTTTCTCCATCCAAGAGTCCAACAACTTATGTATTGCATAATCTAGCCCCCCGTTGTAAGTCATTTCACGGTTGATATCACAAACAAAAGCTCCCTTGAGACCCATTTCGGTAGCGAGCTGAGTCCAATGGCTACACACCTTATTACTTTTTCTAAGGATTTTCTCTACTTCAAACGCGTGCTTGGAAACTAGAAATTATTGGGAAGAGAATAAGAATACGGTTGATTGTCAAGCATGCTTATACATTACATAAACTTATAAATAAACTGTTTGTAACAAACGAATGCCACAATTTCCGACCCTGCACTCTGTTCCCTCCAACTTAAACTTACTCGATATATCGCCAAGTGTCCGTCTTACATTGTTGTACCGTTCCTTGACACTGTTGACACCCACAACAGCACTTGTATTATCATTATCATTTTTATCATCATCCTCCTTCAACTTGTTAGCTAACCAAGAATAATTGTAAGTAAGGGCTGAGATGAACTCTTTCATAGCTCCTTCGCCTCTGTAATGAAGAAAAAATGTTTGAATAGTTGATTCTTGATTGTGTGTTGTGACTTGTGATTGTTAGATCATAGTTTCATAGTTAAACAATAATACCTATATACATGCACCTACAGACTAAACTAAAGATTGTTGCTGTTGCGGTTTCATCAACAGTTTACAACTTGATAGGGTAGATTAGTTTCTGGTTGGGTTTTTCTCAAAAAACTGATCATACTTTTATTTATATACATACCTGGTTGGCAAAATAGATAAGAGAGTTTCCATCTTCTTCCTTTCCGTTGGCTTGCTTTCTATTTCCGCATGCATTTCCGGATCCAAAACAAAAGTAGAAATCAAGTGAGGTGAAACACAAGAGTAACGCACCTCAATTAAGCCCTTGAAGTTTTTTTGCAATTTCGATCTATCTTTGATATCCATGATAGCAACCAGATCCGGAGGTATCGAAAGAAGTATAATAAAAGATCATAAAAACAAGCTAACTAAAATGCTATTAAAATATGAAGTTCCACTCTATCTAGGATAATATAATTCCCAATATCCCGAGATTCCCAATCCCAGCTTCCCAGCCAGCCCCAGCAGCCCAATTCCAAACTCTTACAAAATTCCACAACAAAATGTAATGTTTCTGTTTCTGTTCCGCAGAAATGCAGATAAAATATACTAGTTTTTGGTTGAATTGAAATTTTAGTGCAGAACTGACCTATGAAATATATTTATTACATTATTTTTTATTCTTACAAACTGAAATTGAAAATGTGAAACGCAGACAATAGAGTATAAAATAACGGACGGAATACGGATACGGAAATAAACAGCCTGGGTGGCTGGCTGGCCCAGCGCTTGGTTAAGTGACTTAACTTAAATCGTGTGATGATGATGTGATGTTATAATAAAATGAATTATGAGAAATGAGAATGACTTGGAGCCTTTTTTGCACTATAACAAAAATGCACGATCCACCTTCTTCAATCCAAAGAAAGTTGGATAGTTGGATTATTATACAAAATAAACATTGTCCATGGCCTGCAATTTGCGAGTTATACAGAGATTACTTTATAATATTATTATAGAATTGACTGTTGTTCAGTAGTTGTATTTTTGTAAACTTGAAATCGCATCGCATCGCTCGTAAAATTCTAATTGTAATAATAGCCGTCCAGATTTTCAGATATTATATTATGATTTTATATTTAAATTATATTCACCTAATAAAATATACAAAACAAAAAAATGAATGCCCAAATAAATGTTTAGAGTTTATAAAACTTGTACTTGATATTTGATAATGATTAATAAAATTCATGGCAGTTAGTTGATGATTTCAATCATTATATTGTTTAATATAAACTATTTTCCAGTTTTTGAAATTTTCAAAGTTTAGTATATTTTTATGCATTCATTTTCTCACTTCCAACAACTACAATTGAACTACTACTTTACAAAATACTTAGAATGTAGGATGATTTATAAATGAACGAACGAAACTCATTAGCATTTTAGCTTAATTAGAAGTTCGAATCTTAAGAAAGTCTTTAATAATATCTTAGGTGAATTTCCATCAATCCATCATATAACTTCACAGCAAACAGCAACAGTATTCAAAATCCAAAAACTCCACTAGCCCAATTGCCAATTAATTACCCAATAAAAAATTAACTTATTGTTATTAATATATAATTTAACATAACAATATAATAATACCTTCTATGATTTTGACTTAGATTTGACAATAATGGAATAATAATAATAATAAATCTGACTAAACTACGTAAATTTTGAGAAAAATGATACTTATAACATTTGTAAAATGTCAAATAATCAAATAACAACATAATAGCATTTAGCAGACTTCATGTTCACAAGTCTTATACATATTTTTAAATTTTTTATTTTACATCTTTTGATAATAAATAGGCCAATTCAACAGTAACACAAATACACAATTCGCATGAATAATAACAATTTAATTATAGGTTACACGCATGTGTATATGAAACATATAGGTTATTAAATGTAAATCGATGTTGAGACTTTTTTAAAATTAAAATGAAAAAGATTGAACAGGTAAGAATAGTGTAAAGATGAAAAGAAGGTTTGATCGATAATAAGAAAAACCCCGAAGAGAAAGAAAATGTGGAATAAAACGGAAATCTTTGTTCCGCTTTTTATCTTGCACCTTCTTCAGGCGTTGATGCCCCAGATAGAAGAACCATTATTGCGATTGGAACAATATACATCCACTGTAATCAAAACAAATTGTTATGCAATATTTTAAAACGGGATTCTAAAATTGTATTTTCCGATATTTCCGAATGCACAAAAATGTCATGAAAATTTCAAGTTTTATGATTTAATCTTAAATTATAGTTAGCAGAAAATTCCCTACGGCCTACGGCCTACGAGTACGAATGAAGCGAAAAGACTACCAATTATAACAATTTAAAAAATTAGAGATTCAGAAAAAATCATGCTGGTGGTGGGAGAGAGAGAGAGAGATTGGGAGGAACGGGAGGGTACTTAAGTTTCCTCGTATTTCATTCACAAGTATTTAAAAAGCTAGAGACTTTATTAAAAATCAATTTGATTTTGATACTGTTATAGATGATGTAAAAGTCAAGGCATGTGAGACAGAACTAGGTTAAAAGTGTGATGCATTGAGTTTGTGTATCTTTTTAACTTGCAAATGCACTTGAATTCCAAGTCGCATCGTGGTCGCGTTTCTTCATTTTGCTTTGCATTATTTTTTCCATTAGACTATATACCGAGTTTCGACTTAGAATTTTGTGTTACATAAAATGTTTTGTCTTGCTAATGTTTTAAGGAAATAAATTAATCCTTTCAGTAGAAAAATATACATGCATTTAAAAATAAAAAAACATTTAGTTGTTTCTTTCAAATCAAACTAGGTATGTGAGACGTGAGAGGGATGAGTAAAAGTTGGACCAGGTTAATTTTACTTAATATCAGTTTATCTTGTACTGCTTAAAATGGGTTTGTGTCGGATCCAGGCCAACCCATAATCATAATCTGAACCGTAAACATGATAACACAGAAAAGTATAAAGGAAGTGAAATTAAACAGGGAAAAGAAGAAAGGGCTTACATATTTAGCCAAAAAAGAACGGTTGTCTCGAGGATCATCTCCACGCTCTTTTGCAATGCGTTCTTGCTCCAATTTTTCCAAATAAGGAGCGGTATCAGGCCTAAGAATCAAAAGAACATTACTATTTGCTCAGTTTTTTATACATACAATTACGGTATTATATCTGCCGCTGCCCTTCGGATTTCAATGCTCTCTAATCAGTAACCACTAATCATTGATTAGAGAACATATCAAACGATCGCCAAAAGAACTTCGCAATCGCAGGCACTTGAGTCACAATTTTGATGAGACTGCATAGATAGCCGGATATTTTTTAATAAATACTACAACTTCAGCTGACTTACACAGGCCCGAGTTCTCCTTGATGAATTACTACAGTCGTATTAAATCGCTGAGGTGGTGGTCCACTACTACCAAGCGGATTTGAGGATGAAAAAAAATCATTTCGAGCCATGGAATAACTTATTGCTACAATATCACCATTGGGATTCAAATGCACTCGAAGAATGTCAGATAGACCAGAGTCCAATAGGGATTTCTGCAAAAATTAAATGAAAGTTGAATCATGCAAACAAATGTAAACTTCTCACAGTTCTCACTGTCACTGTACCGTGAATTCCGTGAACCGCTGTGATTCTATCAACAACTGAGAAATTGATTGATTGTTAATTCATAACTTACAGCATATGCGAAGCTCTTAAAGGATTTTTCCCCTGCTGCAGTCTTTACGGTGGACTTCACGAAATAATAGCCATCATTTTCAGCTAATTTCTTTGAATTCCAAAACATTAAAACAAAAGTAGCTAGAATTTTTTCTCTTTCAGTTTACTGTACGCTACAACATTCTAAATATGAAATACCTGAAGTTCATTGAGATCTTGGATGGAAAGGTCTTTCTGATTAGCATTAAATCTTGGACCCCTGAAACTACGAATTACCACGGATCCCCTTGGACTATACGACGCTTCAGAGTCTTCTCCATCTCCAAAGTAATGTGAAAGTTGTAGTGTGATTTCTGGGTTATCAAAAAAGTCACTTTCTAGTTTGTCTGACTGCAAAAATCAATTATAAAATAATAGGATTAGATACATCAATTGAACTCATCTTCAGAACCTAAATTCTTATACCTTTTCTTCTTTAAAGACAAACTAATTTTAAACTTACAACTCCAGCTGATACGGAGAGAACCAAAACAGCAGCAGCTAAAAAGACCCACGACGGAAGCCAGTTATAGATAAGCCGCATTTTTATGTACTAGTATTAAGTAGTACGTACAAATCTGCAATCAACAATAGAACAAAATCAAAAGTAAACATAATTCTATTACTTTCAGCTTTTAATTAATTTTATAACCTCTTCTATCTTGTATCTAAGAAGTTCTTAGTAAGAACTATGTTGTATGTGCATGTGCTATGTTGTACCAAACATTCCACACACATTAAAATTTGAAATTATGAATTAAAACTTAATTGCAATTAATTACTACAAAATGCAGAATAAGAAATATTAAAAAGATGATGTGAGATGTATTTGTTATCGATTGTAATTTTTGTAATTGTAATACCAAATAAACTTAAATAACAAATTGTGAAATATGAAATAAAAACAATCCACAAATCACACCTTTTAACAACTGCTGTTGGCGAAAAAGTACAACTTTAACGGTACACAAACCGGTCAATGAATGATCAATATCAAAAATCAAATTCAATTCACAATTCGACTAAAATATCTTCATCTGATCATAATAAACAGCTAGCTCATTCCAAAAATACACGAAAGAGTGATCTAAATCTTGACTTTGAACTTCATTCACGAGGAAGGCAGATTAGCAAATTGCAAAGCCAATGATTCTCAATTTGTTTGTAGTGTCGGAGTAGAAGTATGAAATAAATCGTGTCATAGTGTCTTCTGTTCAATTCACACTAGAATTGTACACACCGGGAATTAGGGAATCGAAAAGCTGGACATTTTCATAATAATTGTCCTTGTCGCAGTGTCGCAGAGATCACAGATGGATGGATTATCAATAGCCACGTCTTTATTGACCCGAGCGGTGACCTTAGATAATGGAGGTCGATATACAGAGTCACTTGTTTGTTACCAGGAAGGAATTCAAGTTCTATTAGAATTCGGCAAGTCTATTCCCGAAAAGGAGAAAGAGAAAAGGGCAAAAATAAAGGCCAAAACTGAAGGTAGGAAAAATGAAAAAGTACAGAATTACGTGTGTTTGACTTGGCGAGAAATTGACTACACGGACACTGTGATCCGTAACGGAGTGAGTGATGCCTTTCTAGCCAATTGTTTGACAATCTGCAATAATTGATAATGCATAGATAATGAGTAATGGGATCGTCTGTATTCCAAGTTTGAAGTTAACATATTATTACAACAATTTAAATTGTTGGTATTTACATAATAAACTTATTATGCATTATAAAATTCCTTCCCTTCACCCTTTGCCCTTCTTGTTCTGAAAATATAGAGCTGGCTCCTACGTAGATGTAAATACCCTTATTAATTCGCTTCGTGATAGTTGTTAATAACTGAATTCCATTTAAAAAAATCTACACTTAAAGTTTGTAGAAGCAAATAAAGAAAACAAGGTTTGAAGTTTGAATTGAGCTTCAAATCACAAATCGTAAGGAGCATAAAAACTAATAATAATATAACCATCTTTTCAGAGTACTTTTTAAGAGCAGAAAAAGTGAAACAACGTATAGATGACCTCAAGTCCTCTGGGAAATATAGAGAACAAATTCAAATAGTTGAAGATGCCGTAGGGTTTTCGTATCACTCAGTATTTTCAAGATTTCTTGATGATACCATTTTCAGTGTTGAAATTGACGACCCTTACATTCGTTCGCCTCATCAAGTAATTATATTTTCTTTTGACATTGTGTCTTTGTA
>JAQGAA010000113.1:0-31939 GCA_034696425.1 Isotoma viridis
CAAGAAATCATTTTCAATTTTTAGAACATCACAATAATTACTTCTTCACATACAATAATTACATCTCTTACAACGAATGAAATGACAAGTAAGCAAATCTCACTAATTGTTTATTTCTATTGACTCAACTTTTGTTTTAAGGTTGAAAGTAATGGGCTGCCTACATATAAATTATACTCGTGTGAGCTTCTGCACTTTAAATGAAAAACAACATTTTTATTTTTTAGATTAAAAAGTACCTCAAACACAAGCGTGATAAATAATTTATGTTGTTTTAAGCTGACAAACTTTGTCAAAGAAACATAATTTTTGGCGAATTTATTAAATTATTATTTAACAAGGTTAAAGTTCAGAGCTCAATGTATATACTTTTCAATTTACCTATGAAAATAGAATTTTTTATGGAATTTTTTTATGGAATTGCAAATGTTTACTTTACAATTTGCAGATGAAAGATGAAATTTTTTTATGGATTTTTGCAGAAAAGTGGGTTATTGATTATACTAAAAACTTTCCATCGTCTTTAGTATAATTGTAATTAAAAGGAAGTACAACTCATTCCTCGTAAACTTCTCTTACAACTTTAGTCCAATACGTCGTAATCATAAATATCTTGTGATGGTTGACATGTATTTACATGTAACTAACATTTGTCATTATATGTCAATTACGAAACTCACATTAATTTCGTAGTGCTTTATCAGTTTCATGTTTTACTAGTTTGTTTGGTATCCCTACTGCCACTATGTTACGTCGAAAACTTAACATTTCGCTAGAAAACCCATACGCGTGTGTACTCAGTAAAATTTAATGCAAAGAGTCAAATGAATGGATCTGCCAAGATTAGTTTAGTGTTATTAACAATAAAAAGAAATATCAATAAATCTCTCAGCTTAAAAAAAATTCGTATAGAACTGTCAGTCAATTGAGAACTGCATTGTCATTTACTTATTTTCCTATCAATCAAAATCCAAAGGCGATGCAACTGTTGTTATAAATAATTAATATTGTGATCACACGGTTGAATGCCCTTCTCGATACCTTCTACACTTATACTTATGACTATGACTTACTACACGGTTACACCTTTTCGATTCGTGTTGTAAAAAAAATCCGCACATGAAAAAATCTTTGGTAAGATATAATAGTTATATAGAGGCCAATTTTGCAAAATAGAAATTTAATTGTATTTTTTAGTTATTCATTATAACTATTGAATAATTAAAGATTTTAAATTAATTGGAAAAGTGTGACTTACAACGACAGGGAAATCAGTTCCTCCAAATCTCAATTCAGTTGACATAATTGTCAAATTTTTATTATGAAGTCTGATGTGATCCACATTTTCTGATTGGATATCCAGCTCTATTGTCACCTCCCTGTGATATGTATTTGTCAAAACATTTTTAATTACTATTGTTTCCTCTTTTCACGTCCAAACCAGGCATTTTTTTGTCTATTTGTTTTTGCAATTATATCATGACATTTCAGTGAAGCATAAATCACCAGTAGTGTTTTTTTCATAAGAATTTTATTTTTTTTAAATCAACGTACCCCGTAAATTCACCGGAAGTAATATTTGGAAACAGGTAGAGATTATAATGAACTGGAAATACAGATGGGTTCAGTCGAATGTTGCATTTTTCTTCTGGCCCTTCGCATCTGAAATGTTCAAATTATTATTATCAGTTATTATGTGAGGAAAACCCATTTCATCCAATCTATCAGGTCTGAAACTCTGAACTGTCTTTTCATAATTCATTAGGACATTTAAAAGGAAAAAAGTGCTATGAAATATTTTAAATCTCATAGAATGCTCAACTACTCAAAGGACCCAATGCATATCATACACAAACAATTAAATTCGATTTTGAACCCCATTTAAAGTCAGCAATAATTCCAAGTATCAAAGGATCCTTTTAAAAAATCACTCTTCAAAATTTAGCCTTAATTCTTGATCTTAAGTTATAAATAGAGTTTTAAGGCCACACTATCACCCAAAAGAACTCAAATATTTAAATCTGCATAAAATTTTGAATACTGTTTACTATCATTAATTTAAGGATCGTTGCATCACAAACCCCATTATATTTATCAAAAAAATTCAATAAATTCATTTTTTTTAGACCATGAAAATTACCAAATTATCCATATTATCTAACCTTTGATTTTTCTCTTGAGCTAAACTTCCATCAGCCGAAGCCAGTCCACTTCCGTGAACAATACTTTCATTTCTAAGTCCTTCAAA
This sequence comes from Isotoma viridis, assembly GCA_034696425.1. NCBI lineage: Eukaryota > Metazoa > Arthropoda > Collembola > Entomobryomorpha > Isotomidae > Isotoma > Isotoma viridis. Next base: position 2,249 of record JAQGAA010000113.1, read on the forward strand.
TTGGCCCAACTCATTCCCACTTGCTCCGTTTCCAGAATTAATTTTTAAATGATATCCTAAATATCCTATGCCAACTAAAGCACATAAAACTACCACTGTTGTCACCACAATTGCACAAGGTTTCATTTGAAACCCCATTTCTTCTTAAGAGTTCACTACACTTTGCATACACTGTAAAGAAAAATGTCCAATCTTCCCTTCCGTATTTCCTCACACAAACGAAATGACAATTCCAAGAAACAGTTGGCCAGGTCCAAACTATTACTTCCCGACGAAACAATAATATTTAATTATTTAGTAAATTATACTTTAGCTTCGTCTAACTATTCCAGGGGGACAAGGAAAAATCCCTATTTCAAAAGCGAAATCTTTAATTGCCCCAGTTTATAGCATGAATCTTATACATTCTACACATTATGTCTAAATCGAAGCTAATCTAAATCGAAGCTAAGGTAATCTCTTCGGAGTAAAAAATCCAACTGGTCGAACCAGTATGAAAGAAGTAATGAGAGATAGTGTGTTTTGATGTCTGTTGATGATTAATGAAAACTTGGTATAAATCGACTTTAAAGAAATATCAGAGTGGATTCTTCGTATCGGTTACTATATCGTTTTTTTAGCAGTCTATGATGATGATGATGATATTTAGTCAGTCAGTTAGGATTAAGGTAAATAATGATTTAGTGAAAAAAATTGTATCCACCAGAATCTGGGGAAACAACTTATAATAATAATAATATTGAGATTCCTTCAGTCGGCCGGTCGGGTCTTGTACGTTCTTAATAAAAAATGATGAAACACATGAGAAATAAGATTAAGTTTTTCCAACGTGTGTAACGTGTGGTGTAGTGGAAGACAGACAAAAGACAAGTGTGTATGAAATATATTATTTACAAAGGATTGATTCACTATGAATATAATAGAGTTGCATCTGCATCTAACATGGGTTGTTTCTAAATTCCATTGCAGTAAAAATGCTATTATTGTATTTGCGTATATTTTTGAGATTAAATTTTAATTATTTTTACGGAGTTTTTTCGGGGGCCAGGCTAATGCATTCCATACTTTTTTGACAACATGTCATGTTATAAACAGTTGTAATTTAAATATATTTGAATATGAAACATGTTTAAATTTAAAAAAAAAAGCCAAAACATACAACTACAAAGCCCATACTCTTATAATAAACTCCCAAACAAATTAATTCTTCTGGAAGTAAATAAACTTTAAAATCGTATTATTCAATTTCAAGTGAAAAATTTCGTACAGAATTTGTGAATAGATTTGCCAGTGTAATAATTCTAAAACTCTAACTATTATCATTAGGATTCATAGAATATTTTTTTTTTCATTTGATCTCATCACATGGGATGAGAATATTCACAGTAAGATCATGAGGATGATTCTTGGATGCTATATTGCTTTAAGAGGACAGCGAGAATAAATTATTATGAATTGTTGGATGTTATATTTGTTGCGTATTATTATCTATATCCCTTTTGACTCTCATTCACTTGGGCGAAACTTTTTATCAAAATGAATCCTGTAATACCAGTATGAAGCACGAAGGATTGTAATCAACAGCATCATTATTGTCTTTATGTTACAGAATCTATCTATCACATCTTCACATTATTCTACAGAGGTCGGATCAATTTAATCGTAATTCTCTGATGGATTAGTTACTCCGAATTTAACATTTTTTTTAAAAATCCTCAAAAATAATTGTAAAAATCCCCTCTTCCCTTAAATTCTCACAGGATCAATTTGTATTTTATTATTTTTTAGGAATAAGCTGAATCTTCATCCTTTTCCTTCATAATATGCTAAATTTCAAATTTTCATACAGAAATTTTGTAATTTATGAAAACAAAAACTTAAAATCCAATTTAAATCCTGTCTTTAAAAAATGAAATGTTTAATTCAAAACTTATTTCCCTCATCATCCCAGTTTCAATTCAAACTCTCTTTTTAATAGAAAGACTGCCAAAAATATTATAAGATTTAGAAATTGTGAATTGATTGCAAACTTCGTTTTATAAAAAATGACGGGGCTGCTCCGACCTCACAGAGTTTAAAAGACAATGTAATTGTCCATAGCACTAGCCTAAAACTTCATGACCTGTATTCAAAAGACAATACAGTTGTATAATAATTTAAGCAGTAATATAGATCTTTGCTAGAAAACAAAATATAAAAAAGTCGTTGCATTATTAATACGAATGAATGGTTTATTAAAACAAAAGCCCTCCAGTCAGTGTGAATGACTACACACTGCTTACAACTACTCCGAAAGTTTGATACGAAGCAAGAGTATTAAAGAATAAGTACTGTTGTATTTACACACTTGATTTTATTTAATGTCCCGTTATAAAATAATATTTTTAAATGAAACTCAATGAACGAAGCAAGTGTTTTATTTCTCTTTTACTACACACTTTTATGATGTTTAATAATATTTTATAAGTAAAGGCTATAGTGTGTGTATTTAATATATGCTCTGAAATAAATCATGCGATGTTTCACATTCAAATTAAATAGTCAGTTATGTTGTATTTTATATAAAGGTCCTCGGTGCCTGTCTGACAAGTCTGACTGGCTATTAAGATTCATTAATTATCTATTAAGAATTCGTGAAATAATTTGAACCTTGTTAGAGGCAATAGTGTAATATTTCATGTGATAACTAGACAGAGATGGCTAATCAATTCTAACCAAATGAAACCCTTTTTTGTAGATTGACCAATTAAATCAGATGATGATGATGATACACATGCAACAATTTATAATTTAATTAGCAATAAGACCAGAAACAACACGTTATATCAGGGTTAAACTTGGGATTAATTTCAATATTTAAATTTAAGTAATTGGGCATTTAGGGAATTTTCCACGGGAAGTTTGTAAGGCTCAATGTTGTATTTGCAAAGATTGATATGAACTTGATTTTAATTTAAAAAGAATTTTCAATTTATTGCTTAGGATGAGAGGACAATGAATTGAGTCTCGTTTATTTGATCAGGAACATACAGTGTGTATTCAATACTGCCAATAATACAATAAAAATCAGCATAAGGAATGGGAATTTAGTAAGACTTAAATTTTAAAAGTGTTAATTTTTATTAAATTTTCAAAGAAATCACTCAAGCATTTTATACTGTGTTATCTGATATCTGATGATGATTCATGTCCCGACTTAAGGTTGCCTTAAAGTTAAAATTTTAGGATTTAAGGTCAAAAAGGTTTTTGATTGAAACTGCCCTCGGTGACTGTATCCAACTGGTTTAAAATAAATTCTGAGTTTTAGGTAAAATTGGGTATAGATAAATAATAAATGGTGTAGGTATTCGGAGGGCTGTGTCAAGAATTTGTATTTACAATTTGTATATCAAGTCAGAAACAATAAAACGTGAAAACTAAAAAAACAACTCAGGTGAAGTCAATCAACTACACATGCTTTTTAATGCCACTCCAATTTATCAATTATAAAACTTTATTTATGAAGATACTTGGGAATTATTATTCCATCTCTACTATATGACGCCTGTAAGCATTCTCATGATTATTGCCTGTGAGAAAAATCGTGAATTCGTGAAAAAATCTAAAGGTTCAATACCTATTCAAATTATTTGAGTAGGCCATTAGGCCAATTCAAAAAAGCAGTTTCTGCTAGTTTATACACAAAGTCAAAGAGTACAAACCTTTCTCTTGCTTTGGAAATAATAATATTATTTTGTTTATGCACAGAGGTCTTGGTAGTAAATAATTTTATGCACAAACTTTACCGATTTTTTCTCGATTCCCATATAATACATGATCGAGTCTAGAAACCTGAATTTGTCTCGTTAAGTCAAGATAAGAAAGGGCCTTTTAGTAAAATAATAGCTTTTGCAGATGAAGTTGATGCACAATATGATGCATTTTATGATTTATTCTTTATGAGTCGAAGCCTTGATTTTGTTCTTTTATCTTTACTAAAATTATTTAAGTACAAACCACTTCAAAAAATCTACGTCGTTCCATATTTGATAGAATAACATGTCTTTAAAATGTATCTAGTAAAGCAGTTTCATTCTAGAAGTAAACAGAATATTCTCTTATAAAAATAAGACCTTTTACATGATAATAGTTCACAACAACCCTGATCTATAGGACTTTCAATAAATTTAACTTTTAATATAGTATTTGTCTATCATAATTATAATGTATTGAAAATGATGATGATATGCTTGTGTGTATTGAAAATATGCAAAAGTGTGTAAAATTGCATGTTTTATTTAACTTTGACAAGATTTAAAATACGATGCTAAAATGCAAAATTTTGCAGGATTGTGAATATTAATACCGCATAATTGATATTCTATGAACATAATATTCGGTATAAACCGAATAAACAGACTTATCTTTTCAGTCCAACCAAATGAATAAAAATGTCTATACAACTACGATTTCGAAGATCTAAATTGAATGAAAGAATCAATCTAAACTGCAATAATCAAAAATCAAGGCTTGACTTAACACTATGGTTAATCCTTTTTAATCAATGTTTCTACTTCTATAATTAAAGTGTTTCCTTTGAATTTTCAGTCGTTTTTTAACGCCTAAGCCTAAACGTTAAAAATTTAACGAGGAAAATTTGCCTTATATTTTAGAAAAGTACCAGCAAAATGATGTAGGCCAAACAAAGAGTGCATATTATGCACAAGAACAGAACCTAGACTTTTTTTAAAATAAAAATAAATAAAAATGAAATTTTTTCATCAATACATTTCTGATATCACAGTTATCCCAAGGACATAATAAAGATACGAAATAGGATGACCTCATGAAATTATATAAAAAATCCCATATAGAAAATGAATGAAAAATGGAACACAAAAACCAATTAGACTTTTAATAACCACGTGGATATTATTTTATTTTTAGTTGTTTCACTTATTCAATCTCATAGTACTTTCTTATTCTCTAAAGCTCACTCGCTCCTCTCTTCTATTCAATTTTTATTTTTAAAACAACTCGAACGCTTAGCTTTGGCAACTGACAATACTAGCACAATTATTATTATTATTATCTACAGGGCTTCTTTTTTGATTCTTCAATATTATAATTTACATACGATCTTCAATATTATAATAATACAATATTATATATATCATGCATACAATATAATTACATTGATTATTAATTTTAACTTTTTTTCTACTTATTTCTTTATATAATTACTTTAATTCTATACACGGTTTCTGATTGAGTTTGTAACACATTCAAGCTAATAAATAATCCCCTCGATTACCAAACTGAGTAACAACATAACTAAAGAAATTATTCATGTAAATAATAATACAAAATATTTACATGTATTTATATACTCACAGAGACAAACATTAACTAACTAAATACCCCTCGACAATTTGTTCTTGTTTTTCCGTGAAGAAATCTGCAAAGAGAAAAATCTCTTTGAATATTAAACTATATTATGACCGAGTCGTAACTTACTACAAGTGTATGCAATTTCTTGTGATAAAGCGTTTACACATATAGAATTTTAATAACAATCTGAAATAGAATATAATGATGAAATTTATTGAAAAAACAGTTGGTATATATAATATCATAGAAGGACTCTATTAGCAGTTTTTATCAAAGTATTTATTATTACAAATATCAAATGGAATTACACACACTTATATATACTTGTACACACGTTTCTAATGTGAAAGGACGCACTGATAATCTCTGCATTTATTAAATACAAAATCTAAAGCGAAAAACATTTATTTATTTACAGATAAATTTTTGTAGTAGTGTAGCAAAAGAAAAGTCGGTAAATAAGTGTAAAGAAATAAATCACTTATGTTTAGTTACCTTTGTTAGCATCATTTATGCATTTACAATAATATTCTTTTAAAAATCTTAACTCTTAATATTATTATTACACTTTCACAAGTGACACAACTCACAGAGATTGAAATGTGTTTTTGACAATAAGAGATAATTTAATTACAAGTTTATTAAAGTAATAATATAATTATTGTGAAAGAAAGAGAGGAATTAACTTTGCTATATGCGTAAGTGCATGAGCATCACACATTTGATAATTATTAACGTATTTGAAATTGTTCTATTTAGCTTTTCATGAGCACCCATGTATATACTATTTACACATAAATATTAAACGGTACATGAACAATTTAAATCTACACATTTTCCTAAATTACTTTCTTTTAATAATAATATATTTATAGTAATATAATTTTTTTAATTAGCTAGAAAATAAGCTAGAAAAATTCAGTCGCCCATTTCTTATTCTTACACCTTTATTAAACTAAAGCTATACTTTTGGTTGACGAGAATGATGTACGATGTATACGTGTTTTTTAAACTCCAGCTTGTTCTCATCACTTTTTGTTCATTTTTAAAACCAAGAGAAAGAGATACGAGTGAAACTTTCCAATGAAATTTGATTAACGAGAGCATTTTATGAAATTTTGAGTTGCCCGTTAGGAAAAAAACTTTTGAAAACGCACATGGGATCTGTAAGTTTGGTTATAATCTTATTATATTTTGATCTATGAGGAAATGGAAAATTCAAGTTTCTTCAAAATTTTGTAAGAAATAAATTACGAGATGAATTTTTTGTGTTAAGAATCAAGAATTCTTAATAAAGGGATTTATTTGCAAACCTAAGGTCACACCGGAACACGTTGTTTTGAAGATAGATAAAGATTCTAAAAACTCGTGACTTTATATATAACCTCACTCATAGACACCATAAACTTTTTCAATAGTTTAAACAGACTGCTTAGAAAATCATCTTAATGTACTTCGTTACGTGGTGAATAATCTAAGAATTACATTAATTACACAGTTTAGTCTTAAGTAAGTGTATAATATTATTATCATCAAAGATAAGGAAATATTAGTCCAGGAGATGAGCAATGAAGAAGGATGAGGATACGAGAACAGCATACTCTTACGTATATTAGAAAAAGGTACCAAATGACGCTTAATTTTCAGAAAGATTTCATTTTGTTGAGAATCTTATTGCCAATTTTAAATATTTGACAAGGAATGTAGCTCTCTTTCTCTCTGAACTAATTGGAATATTGTTTAGGGAATCAATATCATTATATTAGAGTACGAGATTCATCAAGTTTTCCTAATTTCTTCTCGAGTATAAAAGTTTTTCTTAAGTAATTCTAGTTTCTTGTAATTTTATTCATAGAATATAGAATGGTTTCACATTACATTCTTGTGTCTTGCCTTCTGTTTATCAGGGCAGTTGTAAAGAGTTTGATTTCAATTAATATTTAATGGAAATTAGCTACTCCTCATAAATCACTTAAAACATTTCCGTACTTTAAGCTAATAACCTGCGTTGATCCAAGTTGAAAAAAAAAACTATGAGACAACATGTGTATATGCGGATCTCTTAATTTCATTAAATAAATTCAAAGCGACTCTTCGTGTCCCTTTTCCTAATGATAAATGTCGACTGAAAACCCACAAAACATAACTGAATTGACATAAAAAAGGTAAATTCCAACAGGATTTAAATCCAGTGAGTCCTCATTCAAAATCTTATTTTATTAAATTAGTGAATAGTTTTATCAGTTTCTCTATTCAATTCTCTTCATCTGATACCTTAACTTACAAAATTCTTTCATTCTACTTATGAAACCAAGTATGAAATAACAAATGACATGCGATTAAAATAGACTACAAAATATTGCATTGACATGGTTTCAAAAATGAGGAATCGTACACTTTACTCTGCAAATTGCAAATAATGATATTATTATTCTCAAATTCTCATACTTTTTCCCCTTGTTACAATTAACAAACTTGGTACTATAAGAAAATTCCATTGATTTATATGGCGAGTTTTATACATTTTTAAAAAACAGAAGTTGCATTGACAAACGTTTACTTACAAAACAAAGATAGATGCATTGGCATTGAAGATTTCGTATTCCATGCATAACTGATAGTAACTAACGTGAAAACAACTATAACTTAACGTTAATTTAAACATAAATGAATGATTCAGGAAACGCAATTAGGAAATTTTTCAATTCATTCCAAATTCATGCAATACTAGATACACACGTTATGGTGTGTAACTTTTCGGATTCGGGTTCAGTTTCAGTAATTTAAAACATTTTCCTTGTGCCCTTGTTATTAGAGTTTTCACTGACCTTTAGTGTTATTACCTTTGTAATATTTATTTCGTGAGTAAAAGCGTAACACTTCTTGCAAGTTATTGCCACTCAATTTCAAAAATTCTGAAACAGTCTTCTAAGTGTTTTGGAGCATTATGTATTTTCTCACAAACAGAAAGGGATTTCTGTTTGTTTTTAAAATATAATGGCTGTTGCATAGTTTTAAAAGTAATGAATTTAATTGTGAGAGTAGAAGATTGATTGATCTTCTTTACGTAGAAATACGATACGTTCTCTTGAGAAATAAATACAAAAAATGAACGGTAACTCTAAAAACTGGTGTTCGCGTGGCCTTTTAGCAACAACTTTTTGTAACTGACTATTAACGCGTTCTTTTCTTATTACAAATCGACGTAGAAGACTTAAAATGTTAAATTTTGTATTAGCGATACAATAAAGAAGCTTGTTGAACCTAGAAAATTGTAACGTTTATCCCTAAAACTAGTTTCGTTCCAAGGGCGATAGTAACAATAATGAATAAATGAATAATAAATTGGTTATGAAGATAACTATAATCTAAGTAGTCTACGAGTGTGATAGGTGGGCCAGTCTGGAGCGTCTAAGTCTTCGGTTGGGGCAAGTATCGTTTCAGCGACTTTTCTATATTCATCCGATGACCAAGTTTCTTGACGCCAAGCTCCAGGAGAGTTGCATTGTCCATACGGAGAAGCTTCTTCCCGTCGATACCCCTTTGTTGGAATATCCCTTTGTACTCTGGCATAAATAGGCTGTCTAGCCAATCACATGCATCCCCTACACTCCAATCGTGAAGTCCTTTATTTCGGAACTCACGTCTTATTCTAGCAGCTTGTTGTTGCTGGTGCTGTTGTTGTTGTTGTTGTTGTTGTTGCTGTTGGGCTGCTTGGTGTTGTAATGCCGCTTGTTGTTGCTGTTGCTGAAATTGCACAAGTCAACCTTATTATTTCCATTTATATAAGTTTTTAACATTTAGTGTTAAATACTACAAAATAAAACTTCAATTCTTAAAGTACATTAGTTTTAGTTAATCACGAAAACACAAATCACTCCTGCTCCAATCAAAGCAATCTTGTACATTTTTCTTAACAATGAAGCGAGTTTGTTATGTCTGTGCGTCCGTCCAACATATTTTTACGACAAATTGGTACAGTTAAAAATTGGTTACCTGGAGGAGTTGTTGGTGTGCATGAGGGACCTCGTAATGATCCGATCCCGGTTGCTTTTTGGGTATCGTCCCAACTATTCGTGGACCGCTACTACTTTCATACAAATCTGAAAATAAGTACCGAATCATTTAAATTTTACCAAATCAATTTTGTAAAGCCTTTGGCTGTGAAAAAATCTTAAAATGGCGATCCGAAAAATCATTCATAGTGATTGATTAATTTACCAGGTGTATATCGATGAACAGGATGAAGTTTAGCGGAATTACTATTAGTAGCTGGGGTGGAGGCCGACGGAGTTGATTGATAGTAGTAGCATTTAGGATGGTGCTGTTGCTGGTAAAGTGACGAGGATGGAGGTGCAGTCTGTGGGATAGGAGGCTGACCTGCAACAACAGTTGGCGTAGGAGCAGGAGATGGTTGCTGACTATGAACCACTTGTGGTTGAGCCTGCAATTTTGGGTTCAGTGTTTGATAATGGCCGTATCCGCTTGTATTGAGCATGGCTTGAGCAGTATTTGACGCGGAATAAGATCCTTGTTGATGTCTCGCCTGCAACGTCCCATACGTCACCCCATGGTGTTGCTGTTGCTGCATAGATTGCTGCTGTTGTTGTTGCTGCTGCTGCTGATGCGCAATCTGGCTATGAGATTGCAGCATTTGTTGATGATGTTGGGCTGCTGCTGCATGTTGTTGTTGCAGTTGTTGCTGTTGCTGATCTAGAAATGTTACATGACAAAATTCCATTGAAACTTATTCACATTTAAACAAGTTCAAATGTATTACTTAAAACATTATCAAATTGAAAAATAAAATACATATATTGGATAAAGAGACAACAGATAGTTGTATAATTTCATTCAATATAATACTGTGAACAATTGCTAAATAGGCATTGAAGAATACTTACACTGCTGCCTAGTCATGGTAGGATATCCACTGTACATTGAAGAAGTGCTAGAATGAGCGTGACTAATAGACCGGTACATAGGCGACTGCCGATTGAAAGGTTGTTGTGCCTGATTGTGCGCTGCTTGTTGATCCGCAGCAGCTGCTGCTGCAGCTGCAGCAAACATGTGTCCTTGATTGAATCGTGTGGCTGCCTCATGAGTATCTCGAGCATCCGAAAACTCGGGTGGTGGTGCTAAGATTGGAGTTTGATTCCTTAGACCAAATTCTGGGGGAGGAGGGACTACGCTTGGGAAGTCCTGCTACAAATTAAAAAAAATGCCAATAATCAATCCCACAGTCTTTTATTTGTTTCATATTGCAATTTTTTAAATCCCATTAAAAACCAATTTCTTACTTTAAGAGCTGCCACATGCATCTGAATAAGTTTCAAACTCTCTTCAATACTCTTTTCTGCTTGTCTAGTTTGTCCTTGCATCTGACCTTGCAGCTGTTGTAGCTGTCGAGCAGCAATTTGCTGTTGTTGTAAATGGTATTGATGTTGCAATTGCTGAGGTTGTTCAGTCAACATTGATCTAGACCTTTGAGGTTGTAAAGTATGGTACATTTGAGACGATGGGGCTACATTGTTACCACCCCCCTGCTGTGGGTTAGGGGTCATGGACCCAACAGAACTCTTATTTTTCTGCACAGGAGTTTCTCTCGGACTCCGTCCTTCTTCACTCTCACTCTCAATTTCCATCGGAGGTGGTAACTTTACTAGCGATACGGCATTCTTTGTGAGATTTCCTCCACCTGAATTTGCATTGACTTGCCTCAAATTGGAAGTTCGGCTGATGGTCCCATAGTTGGGTTCTTGATTGTGAGGCATCTGCATATTCTGATGAGTTGTTCTTCCATACAATTGTTGTTGCTGATGCTGTTGTTGTTGCATTTGATGATCGAAATTGTAAGTGATCCCCAGTTGGGCACTGGCAGAAAGTTGTTTTTTCAGTTGATTCTGCTGCATTTGTTGTTGATGATGTTGCTGCTGTTGTTGTTCAAGATGTGCCAAATTAGAGATCTTTTCTTCGTCATTTCTCTTTGCACTATTATCAACCTGAGAACCACCAGATGATTTGTTAGTTATTGGTAGAGACGCAGATATAACAGTTTGTACAGAATCCGAGGTAGTTGAGGCTGAGGAAGGTGCATTCTCATCCTTAAGAATCCATGTCTTGTCACTAGAATCTTCTGAACTATCCGAGTCCGGATTTACTGGTAAGTTTGTCACATAATTACCACCAGTAGGAGCATCCCCACCTTCTGAACTCACCCCTGACGATGAATTTATACCATCATCTTGACCCAGATCATTTGGAAAAGATTTAGATACTTTGAGACTCGTTTTGATTTTCTGGATTTCATCAACACTCATACTATGTGGGATTTGACCTTGATTGTTTCCACTAACAACTGGGGTTGAGGGTGGAGATTCAGACTGGAATGTTACTGTTTTCTCAGCCTTACGAGCCAACCTGGGTGATTGTTTTACTTCAATTCGGATTTTTGTTGGTTCTCCACTAGAAAGACTTGAACTTGTTTTCAAAACGGGTTTAACGGGCCGCAATTTATCTTTGGCCTCTTGAAGACTTTTTTGTGGATCAAACTGGCTCAAATTCTGGTTATTATTGTTCGCAACGTTTCCATTCGTATTTATATTACTATTGCCACTTCCCCCACCGCTAGATTTTCTATTGTTAAAGCTATTGTTAATATTTTTTCCTCCAGTGGACTCCCCATAGTCCGACTCCGACGGAATGTAGGGACTTGTACTTTCAACGCTGCTTTTCATGACAGACCCGTTTTGCAGCTCTCCTTTTTCTTTGTTTACTGGCTCGGCGTAGTCCGCATTTTTTGTACCTTTTCATATAAATTTTAAAACAACTTTAAGTATTAATTCAAACTATCTAGTTATTCAAACTACAAAATGCATACCTTCTTTCTTAGCTGCAGGAGGTAAACTATGAGAGCGACTCTTTTTAAGCGTTCCGGAGCCACCCCCGCCATTATTAGCAACCGAATTTCCACTCTGTTGATCATTGGCTTGTTCTCGGTAACCAATAGATTTTAAATCATCTGGAGATGCGTATAATTTGGCACTGTCTGTTGGCTTAAAGCTTGACATGACTCCACTACTGCCACCACCACCACTTGCGTTTTCTCCACCCCGTCTGATGAGGGTTCCTGTGGCCCCAATCTCTAAACTAGCATATTCTTTGGACTTCGACACATCAACTTTAATTACTTGACCAGGTGGGACTAAATTAATTATGGTTTGCTGTTCAGCTGGACTAATTGTACATCCTGTACTTGCCCTTCGAGGCAATGTTTTTGATTGTACTGGCCTCAAAGGTTTGATCGTTCTGTATTCTCCATCCGTCAGCACTGGTGTCTTGACAGACTTTGGCGTTTCCTCACCAGAACCTGAGCCTGACGAGGACTGACTTCCCGTTGAGCCATCACTTTCATGTCCATCTTCATTCTTTGCAGGTTTATCCGCATCAGGTGGAGGGTCGGGTAACTTCTCAATACTTTTCCAGGATCCTTCGTAATTTCTGTCAAAGAGAGCTTGAACTGTAGATGAAATACATGCCCAGGAGTGACGAGGATTTGATCGCAGTTTGTTAAGATTTTCTTGACTTAAGGACTTTGATTTGGATTCTGATGATGGAGAGCCAGGTTTTGAAGCCTTCTTCTGAGCCAAGCCTTTGAGGTCAGGAGTGCTGTGGAATTCCTTGTGAAGTTTTGACGTTTCCTTCCCCTTCAAAGCAGACTACAGTTAAAAAATGTTTCTTATTAAATGAAATTAAAAACAAATCAACTGAAACATTCATTTATTCCCAATCGGAAGACTGATAGTCATCTGTATATATAAATTGGAAATAAATGCCTACGAGCATTTACAATATGTAAAATAGGGTGTTTAATTCGAAGATTTCCCTTTCAGTTTACGTCCGAGTCACGGTAACATCCAGTTAGACATTCAACATTCACAAAAAATGCACGTTTAGCAGTTTAAATTTTACCTCAAATAAGATAGAAATATGTTGATTTAAAAAAAATAAAAAATGAAGTATAAAGACGGAGAATGGGATTGCACAGATGAGTAAACTCACCTTAGAACGCTTCATTTCAGCTACGGAAGCATATATTTTATGGCCAACAGATGAAAGAGGTGAAGGGGGACATGTCCAAGTTGCAGCTTTATTTCCCTCTTGGGACCCGTTAGTCTTTTCTGCAAAAATTTCTTGTATCTCAGATGCAGTTATTCGACTAGAAGTGGGTCGAGCTCTTATAGAAGCGGTTTTTGGTTGAATACCTCCATTAGCACAGACACCAACACCCGTAGCACCCGGGGGTAATGGTGGTTTTCCTGCTATTGAGTCTACTGAATTTGACTTGGTGCCCACAGCTCCTCCACTAGTTTCATTTCCAGCATTTCCATGATTTCCAACACCTATAAATCACACAAAAGATTTACCAATAGAATTTACTTTTCAACTTTTACAAAAATCAAATCGATTCTGTCATGCAGAAAATCAGGTACCTAGCTCTGCAAGTGCAGCAACCATAGACTTGGCTCTAGCTCTTCCAACACTAAGACTGGTTGTGGGGTCACGACGAGGTGGAGATGGAACACATGGTCCACTTGAACCTAAATTCAATTAAGAAATGATTTAAAAGTGTGCTTACTTACGAAGTGATGCACAAAAATAGACAAATACTAACCAGAGTGTTTCCTTGGTAGAGTGGCAAAGTGATTTTGAAGCTGAGCCTTAGGTGTTCCAGCAGTCCCTTGGTCACATGTGAGGGAAGCTGGAGAGCCAGGTTTAGATTCTTCCTGTTGAGCAGCTGAAGGTCGAGAAAGTCCAACTACCGTCATTGATACTAATTCTCCTGACTTCCGGATCATGTCTACTACTATCTCATGAGACAATTGCGACACATCCATTTGATTAATCTATAAATGTCATTAAAAACACATTCCTTAGTAAAAATGCATGTACCTTTTTGTTATATAATGCCAATAAATGACAAAGGTAACTTACAGAGAGAATGAAATCACCCTTTCGGAGTCCAGCTCGATCAGCCACTCCATTCTCGTCTACATCATCTAAATACTGAAGGGCAGGAAACCTCTCAGAGGGTTGAAGTTCCATCAAAGGAGAGTCTGCTTTGGCACCTCGAAGAACAAAACCGAAACCCTTTTGGCCACGATGTAAAATCACAGTGTGCGGTTCCCCCCATCTACAAACAAACGTTGGTTCAACAACCACTCCACCACTCGCTCTGAAAACCAAATTAATCAGCTCAAATAAACCCGAACTAACTCAATTCATAAAGAAGCAAACTCAACTCTCCAGCCACAACCTTTTATTGCATTTCCTTTTGCAATCATTTTAGGCTGGAAATCGAGCAAAACTAAAACACATTGAAAACATGATACAAAGCCTTTTCCATACTGCGAGGTTTACAGCTACTATCAAAGCTCAAGAGCTGAAGGGTTAACTCTACTTTTAACATTCAAGGGAAACTGTGAATAGCACAGTATGTAGCTAAAATTTAAAAAAGCCTACTCGCATAACTATACGGATTAGGTTTTTAAAGTTTTCCTCATCCAGAAGAAGAGATATTTATCTTTTACAAGTAAAATACGCTTGTCAATTTTTGATTACGAAGTAACTTCCATAAATTACATAAAACCTTGTTCACCATTTAGTGTTTATCATGAAGAATTTGTACGCAGTTTATGGATGCCATCATTGGTGATTCTGTCAAATCAATCAACACTTTCCAAATTTCAAGCTTCTAACTACAATAATAAATAGCTTAAGTTCATAATTTCTTAAATAGTGTCATTAAATTTAACATAAGTTAAACTGCATTTTTATGAAATTAATATCTGAGCGAGGTTGAGTAAATATCCCATCTGATCTGAGTATAAATATGTTTTCGAGCTTTATCAACATTGAAGCAAAATTCTTACACTTTTTTCATTCTTGGAACACTTGCTCCTTTGCTTCCAGCTTTTCCAACCGTTCTTGACGGAGGAGCAAGATGGTTGCGATTTTCATAACTTTTCATTCGAATCTCCTGAACACATGACGCTGGGAATAATCCTATCTGACTTCTTAGTGAACCCTCTAAAAATCCGGTGTCTGTTGACCCCGTCACTATAATTTGTGATGGCACAATATATACTTAAATAATCCAAAGATACAATTCACATCTATGATTTCTACGCTCAGTAATTCTCAAAATATTTTGTACCTTCGATAATATCCCCCTCAGTCAGTTTGAGATGATGAGCTGCCTGGGGAACAAAATTCTCCACACAAACGACCATAGTTCCCGGAAGAATGAGCGCTGGATCTGTGGGTGTGGCATCATAACTTGAACCACTTCCTCCACTATTACACGTCCCCACTCCTGAACTGTCACTCGTAATATCGCTATGGTCCAAGCTCTTATCTATACAGAGAATTATCATATTTTCATGTTAAGTCAATCAATAATTCAACAGCAAATACTCAAATGTTTGATTATCCCTTCACCAAAACAAGCCCCAGAAAACATTAATTTTCATCTCACACTCAAAGCCATGGATTAAATATAATTTTATAATCTTAAAACATCAGAGCAGCACACCAGTCATTTCAAGAGAAATCTCGCCAACGTAATAGTTATTACATAGTAAATAATTAAGAGCTATCCCAAAAAGTACAGGCAGTTAAATGTATTATTAGGTAGCTTTATTTACATGATGAAAATTCACGCGATTCACGAAACCTTTTTATTCGCATTTGCATTTACGTCAAACAAAAGCAAGATTCCGAAGATTTACGTAATTCCGTATTGAAATGAAATGTTAAAATAAAAAATAAAAAACTCAACCATAAATAGGTGTTTTGAAAATGGAAGAGTAAGGGACCTCGAAGGGTTGTGTGTGAATCAAAGAAAGGGATTGATGAAAAGGGCATTATTGGGCTTTACTTGTTGATTTAAGCAAAACCGATTTTACGCAGTTGATGATTGAAATTGAGTACGGAGATTTACTTTGAAGTTTATACACATCATCCATTTAATCTTCGAATCCCCTACCATCAAATATTTCTTACTACTCGCCCACCGGATTTCTCCGTGCCTTGAATTAATTAGCAAATAATAGAGCAAAACTAAAATATGTATTATTAGAAACGCGTTGGCAAATAATGTCCCAACAAGATAACCCACGATGCATGAAAATGTATGAAAAATGTGTCATTCATTCATGTCAAATGGAAAACATATCAATGTTAAAAAATCCATTCCACCCACATACTTCTGGGGAGAATCTATAAAATTTAGTACATTTCAATATGTGACATGAATACATAACAATTGATTTGTGTTGAACCAATTAACTCAAACTAAGCATTTATGGAGCAAACACCTTGCAAAACAAATATCACAAAAACAAACTCGCAAAGGAATATAGCTTCCAATCCGTGCGTAGCTTATATGCATGCGATTCACGTAAAGTTAAGCAATTAAATTATGATGAGTGGAGACTGTGAGAAAACATAAATAATACTGTAAAACAAATAAAATTGAATTATTTGTCCATTAAATTAAACAGTAAAAAATTAATAATAAGATAGTAAATTATCAGCGCAAAATCGATATGACGATGTGTGAAGAAAGATCGATAAGAAGGTCAGAGCAGAGGTGTTTTAAAACCAAAGCGTTAAAAAAAATTGTCTCAAAGTCTATCTAGCTTAATCAGAGTTTAATAAGATTTGCGATTAGGGTGTAAAATATTTAAAAGCTATAGAGATTATAACAAAAGCTTTTAAGAGAACGTAATATCAAATCTTACTATATTGTAAGTTAAGATCTAAAAACCCTTAAAATGCAGGGAGATATCGATTAATTAAAAACAGCTAGAGAGTAAGAACATTTTAGCATTTATAAAATAGCGATTAGTAAGTGTAAACAATCTGTGACAAAAATATGATTAATATTCTAGTCAGCGTTACAACTCGAAGACGGATAATCTCACTAATAAACCGGGATAAAAAAGACTGAATATAAATAATGGGCTTAATATTTGCTAAACATGTCTGCCAATCAAGGAGAGTTAAGAAAAGCTAAGAAAAGCATGCTGTTACTAAATGAAGGAAAAAGCTGACGCAAAGCGTGTGAAAAACAAGAAAAACTCAATTGACTCTAATCAAACACATAATTTATGGATAAAAGCTCAGAGAGTGAGTTGAGAGAAAAAGATATTTTTAAAGAGACTGCAAGAAGAGAAGACCCCCATGGACACAAAATGATCTGCAATTCGTTGAATCACTCTAGTCGTCTTGGTCGTATCGTAAAAGATGATTATGATGAGAGTTCTTGAGTGAAGCCACAAATTTAATTCCATTCCATTATTGCCTATTCGATTCTATTAGAAAGACATTAAAGGTCACATAGAAAGCGTCATTAGTATTCCAGTCGTGGTAGATATTTTCCCATTATAAACTGATTTCACGGAGCCTCATTCACCCATCCTTCAGTATAATCTCATCTCATCCTATTGCAATCCACCCAACAAAATATCTCCGACTTCGTAGCACTTTTAGACCAAATTAACTCCTTCATAAATCTCTAATCGACTTCGCCCTTTTTTACAAAATGCATTCACCTTTATCTTTCTCTAAAAAGTTTTTTCAACAATTCAATAGAAGACGTGTGGGGCTAAGGGAAAAAGCCATGTTGAAGGACATTCTTCATAATATGCAATACCTAAATACCTATGCTTATTGAGTCTGAAGAATTTTTAAAACTTATGACAGGAAAAATAACTAATTTTCAAAAATACAAACCTAGTTAGACAGATCAGCCTAAGATCCTAAGCAAATCTCTCTCTCAGAGATCTTTGTATTATTTAGATCCTATGTTTATAAAATTTAATGAAAATATAACAGAGTTAATAAAAAGTCTTTCAACTCTGGCGTATCCTGTAACATATTTTTTCGGCTCCTTTGAGCTTTGATTTCTTCTCGGATTCTATTCTCTCATCTTTATCTTCATTCTTACGCTCAGCATGGCAAAAGCTTAAAAAAACTGTAAGAAATCTTAAGGACTACAAAAAGTAGTAAGAAGGGTGATATGCACAGAAAAATAATGATAAAGAAATATTGAGTTTGGTTAGGGATATGGTGGCCCATATGCATGCATACTGCACAGCAATTCCTGTATTATTACAAAGACCTACAAACGGCATCATCATTCAATTCTCGATCCCTGATCTTCCAACAATAAATGAGTTTGTGAAATTTATGATTGATTTCAATAATAAAACACACGTTTTTTTCGAAAAAATTAAGTTTAAATTATGAAATCCTACCTACGCACTAGGCCAGATATTGTCAACCATCAAACGCACAAGCTAACTAATTATGAACTAAAGCTGCATATTCCTACATCTCATAGACAAAGTAAGCCTGACATGACGCATTTAAGACATTACAGGTTAGCTGTCGCTGTCGCACCCTTAGAAAGTTTTAGTATTTTTTAGTTATCCCTGAGTTGCTTTACTCGGTGACTCACTCCCTAAACTTACTTCCGTTTTGCCTCATATGTTAAATGTACCATGCTGCATGGAAAATGAAACGAGACAATAAAAACTAGTTTTCTCCCTCTAATATGTATTTAGATGAAATGTCTTTTTTGTTTTATCCTGAAAAGGAAAGTACCATGCTAAGACGACTACGAAACACCATATGGTCCCTTATTGTCTGTGATCAACACATGCCAAAGCGTGGACCCATACTGCTGCCTGCTTGCTGGCTCATTTTATAATCTTTTATTATTTCAGCTCACACTAAAGCATACTTGAGATTTGTTGTAGTTGTAGGTTAATAATGCAACTGTAGCTGTATGGATGAAATTGCAACAATAAAATTACTATGTAACCTAGTTTGAGCACAGGTGAGTGAGTGAATTACAATTCATGTATACAACATACGAGTGAGTAACCAGTAACAATTAAGTATGCGAGCATAGAAGCTGTACTTAAACAACTGACTAATTTCCAATTGCTGCTAATGAAATGAAATGAGTCAGAGTGTGTACTCCGGATATAAAAGTGAAATTAACCAATTAGGTCACATTTTATGAAAATTACAAGGACTGGATGTGATGTGACATATGATACTTCTTGCTATTGTCGCTAAATTACTAATACTTTAAATGTGAATAAAATTAGGTAAGCTATTTCGTTAACATAATTCTCTATTTTTCTTCCAGACATGCCCAGCCCATCTCATTTAATCTCGTGTAGAAAGTAAGTTTCGGCTAAAACACAGCGTAATTAAAAGTTAAAATTCTACTTTCGCATAAATAAATTAGAAACGCCATGAAGCATAAAATATATATACTGCACGTTTTTTGCATCGTAAAGTAAAATTAGATAGGAAGTTGGGATGAAGTCGTAAAATATAAAGATTTTTCATTGAAATCGATCTCCGAAACACCTGTGATGAAACGTGTTAGCTGCGGTTCGTTAATTAAGAAGCAATTATTTAACATTAATTTAACATTAAATGCATGAGATTTCACATCTTCAGTTAAAGTCTAACTTAATCATATATGTAGCTGTCAAAAGCCGAAAAGCAATTTGTGAGAGTTAGCTTTTCAAAGTAGGCAATAAGTGTAAGTAAGCGAGTTAGTTAGGTTTATGATATTATTACTAAACTAAAAAAAGTAAAAAAACCAAATGCAAATAAAAAAAAAAAAAAAAAAATTAACCAGTAATGGCAGACCCGCAGTTGTCCTCACTGCCGAAATGACTACTTCCCCCCCGAGTAGCTTGAATCTGAACAACTGCCAGATCGGGTGTGACTGTGACCTGAGCATTCACTAAGACATGAAGACGCGGAACTAAATGGCGGAAGGGATCTGTTAGACGGACAAGGACTAGGGGGTCCTCTAGACAATCGACCTGATAAACAGGTCATGGAACAGTTTAGCCGAGGATCAGATAATGCACGTGATATCACACTCCGTCGTCTTGGATTGTACTTTGGCAGGTCACGGTATGGAACTAAAACGAGAAATAAAGAAAAAAACAACACAAAACATAAAACAAACAAATTACAACATAATGTAAACGAACAAAACATAAAATATTCACTTTTAACGAACAACGATAAATAAAGTATTAATTAATCATAATTTATCATAATCATTAAAACAAATAACGATACAATTATATAAAGGCATAATGCATTTACTCTGAATGCCAATACACTTGCATGACACAACTATCATCTGATTTGCTAACACGAAGCGTTTGTTTGGTTGGGGTAAGCTTTGGCTGACACCCTCAAGGGACTGGACATATATTTTGACAAGTGTCCCACCTTTTATCCAATGTTTCTAAAAATCTAGACATTTCATCTTCAATACCCACTATTGTTGCTTTCATGATGTTTTTCAATCCACTCCCTTATACAAATACATGGATAGCTCTAAAGATAAGACAAAAGACTTGCATTACTCAAAATATTGAACTGCTCAACAAAAATCGGAAAGCTAGCACGAATACAAATAATAATAAGAAAAGCCTTAAAAATTTTCTTTTCCGTCTCAATCTTCTCTAAAATGTAAAATTCCTGTCATAATATCATAGCCATGCCCCTGATGCCATAAAAATTGTATAACAGATAGACTCTGAATTTGATTTTCCATGTCATATAAGAATCAAGCCATATGCTATAAAATAATAATTGTAGCAAGAAAAAAACGAGGTTTGTAATTAAGGATAATAGCTTTGAAATGAGTGTGTTCATGACAGTGTATGAAAAATTATTGAACAATCACCGCCATCAACAATTACCATCAGCGAGTGAGTACCAGAGGCTCACAATAATCATCTCATGTAGCAAAGTAACTAGTAACTATCACAGTAGATTTTACTTTACGTCAAAAAGAGACTAAACTTGTATTACTTACAGAGAGCAACAGTCATTAAACTTTAGAAATATAAAAAAACACCAGAGTCTGGACACATCTATGTATAAAAATACTAAAAGTCGGATAATAACTCTCGGCTCGGGTAGATACACATTCATCAGCATGAGGGAAACTTTTGCTAAGAAAGACTAGAGACATCCAACCAAGTTCCAAGTGTTGTAAAAACTCGTGTCGATGAGACTTTCTTAATGAAGTGCAAAAAGTGAGGAGATTTCTCCAGAGAGAACTGCTACTGGCAAGAAAGGACGCTTCCATCATAATAACTATTTTATACACCGCTTTTGGAACTAACGCTCAATCATATATCTTTGGCTCTATTCAAAAATTTCGTTTACTATTTTCAATTAAGTGCCTTCATTTTATTTCATCTTGCTCCATTGTCAACGTACATACGTAACTTAACGTAAGGAAGAAGATTTCTTGTACTAGAAAACAATACAAAGAAAACAATACAAAGAAATAATGGAATAACACTAACGTTGAGATGAATAAAGAAGAAGATTGCCAATAATAATGGAGTCCGGTAACATATAAAGAAACCACTGTCCTGTGGTCTTTTCTAAGTTCGAAATGCATGGATGAGATATTTCAATGAAATCAACTTATAGAATGGGTTTGACGATGGTTTTAGGTCACTAAACAAATAGTATCTCAGTTTGACACTGACCAGTTTTTCTACAGATTGCTAATAATACAACAACTGAAGGAATGTACAGGTAGTAAAAGAGCCCGATGGAGTTGACCAAGTCAACCGAAAAGTCAAACAGAGAAGTCCTAGTTAAGCCTTTGATACCTTTTGCTTTGCCTGAAGAAACAGAAAAAGTTGCCTTCAATTCAATTTAGAAAAAAATAAAACCACCCGAGACTACAAATGAAACACAACGCTAAATATTATCACGGGGTTTTTTAACAGCTCATTTTATCTTAAAATTAGTTGGAGTCTTCAATTTTTTTTATTACAAAAAAGCTTCTTTCCAATTTATCAAATGGCTCTTTGCATTCGCTTGGTAAAAAATATATTAAAAATTAAACGTTTTTTCTAATTGCTGCTATTGTGCGTCTTAAAAGAGAGTGGATCTCCTTTGTCTTTTTACTACGTAAAAAATTGATTTACATCTTTTGTAACAATTCATCTGCGATTTCAACTCTAAAAATCATAAGCTATTTTTCCCAAGAGTTGTATCGTATAAATCGGAATACTATACCAGTGTGTACAAAAGGGCAAAGTTAAACAATTTTTAGAGAAGTCTGAGTGTATGACAGTTGTATGCAATATTTAATCCTACGTTCAAACTCTTATCGAAAAAACCGAATTCAATCCAATCGAGGTCAACAAAAAATTCTAAATTCTTGTGACAATAGTATTTCTAAATTAAAATGTATGTCACACATTTTTCGTTCCATTTTCATCATATCTCTCTTACCAAGAATGTGAGAGAGTTGTCCAGAATACAGAAAAAGAAAGAGTGATGGACACGAACCAAGTCACTTAAAATTCCATTACTTCACTTCCAAATGCTGCTTATCATTTTTTTTTCAGAGACTGAGTCACACTACTCTTTCTTACTCACGAGTTACAAGATGACATCAAAGTGAGACTTCATTCACATTCAACATTTGACAAAAAAAAAACGACTCTTTAAAAAATCAGGTGTGTGGTGCTTTGCAGCGGTGGTAATAGTAGCCGTCGTTTCTTCAATTAGTGTGGGTGCTCAATCAGGGTTTTTCATGTAAAAATACATCCTCAATTTTCTATCAATTTTAAGAAAAACTTCGTAATAACTTAACTGACTTAATTTTCAAATTACAATTGCTCTGAAATTTAACCCAGCACTATGTATCATCCTTTAAAATGAAAA
Source organism: Isotoma viridis (assembly GCA_034696425.1). Classification (NCBI taxonomy): domain Eukaryota; kingdom Metazoa; phylum Arthropoda; class Collembola; order Entomobryomorpha; family Isotomidae; genus Isotoma; species Isotoma viridis. Next base: position 25,430 of record JAQGAA010000113.1, read on the forward strand.
CTTATTACAACAGCTTTTGTAACATAATATGTAAAACCCTGGATTTTGCCTAACCTAGCCGACCAGAAGAAGTGACAATAAAATTATAGTTTGCAGTAGAGTTTCATATGTTACTTTAATACGATGATAACATTTTTATACAGCATTAAGGTAAAAAAAATGCATAGTCGTTGGACTGGATAGAACGCAAAGAAGAAAAAAACTTAAGTTGATAGCTGACAACATTCCTTTAAAATTTTATGACATTTCTCTCCCCCCTTTACGTCTTATTAATGATCATTTTCCACATAATAAATAAAAACGGGATGATAATATTTTATTATAATTTAATCCTGCTATTATTTCTTTCACAATCCGTAGGTGGAAGTAGACTAACTGGTTACACAATTTACACGCAATCCACACATCTTCAATAAATTCTACACAAAAAGTCTACCGTCATAATATCATCAGTACTCAACTCTATATTCAATTATTACTCTGGGATTCGAATAAATTCATAAATTAATACCCAATTTGAATTAACTTGAATCATGTTCTTATGCATTCCTTTCATTTATAAAAAAATCAAAATTAATTTTCGCTTTGTTTTCCATAAACCACAACTAGCTAATTTTTTTCAACGAGATTATTAATAATACTTGAAGGTCATACAATTTATTTTATATAGACTACCGTCCTCTCTGCAGATTGTGCAGATACGATTTTTTTTGGAAATTTAATCTGAATCCATTCCAGATATTTAATAAAAAAAGCTTAACAGAATAAACATCAAAATGCAAAAATATTTCAGAGATCAATTTGAATAAAAAAAATCCATTTGATTTATATTCCCCAGAAGCTACTATCACCAATGATCAAACCTCCTCCACAAAAAAACATTTCCTACTTTAAATATCAAACGAAATAATGTATACGATCATGATCTCGTCATTTTCATGATTAGCATGTCCATATAGTTGATCGTGAATTTTGAAACTGAATGCATAATGTGAATGGCCATAAGTAACCTAAGGAGGGGCATGTCACATCCACATCTTTCTAGTAGATGTAAAGAAGGCCTTGAAATAAATAGGCATTCCATCGTCCAGTCGAACCAGACTCACAAAAAAAATCTCCATAATAATAATAACAATGAAGCCACTATTATATCATACACGATATATATTATACTCCACTAAGCAACTAACCCTTCTTTACTAAGATAATAAAGAAGGAAAAATCCTGTTACTTATAATATGTAAGAGAAATATTAATATTATTAAAAGCCACTCCTAAAGTAAACGCAAGCATGGGGGAAATAACAAGATGTGCGTGGGATGAACAAACTTATTGATATTCAACAACAGAGAGAATATCACCAGAGATTTTTGTATCGCATAATCGCATCACATCGCATCATCAATCTCCTAACTATTTGATTACATTATTTATCTACACTGACCATCACACATGCATTTTCAACCTAGATTGATCACACAAGTCAACAACCAAAAATCTCTTTGCCAACTAAACCCTTTGGTAACTTTTAATCATGTTATAATATTGGGTTATTCACAAGTACCCGAGGGGGATCTGATTCAGAAAGTATTTTTAATACTACTCGTGTTGTTCAGATTCAGACGAAATGTAATGTTACAATGAATACAATGGCAAGATTTAAGTTGACGCTTTTATTAATCTCTCCTTGAAATTCATTTTTCGTTTAGCATTTTACTTTTTAACACTTACATAATTTACCATTTCCAGATCTCTTTGGTGTAATGAGAGTAAGATGGGATAAACAAACCAAATGAAGGAACTACGCATGAAACTGAATTAATTCAATCTACCTGAGATATATGTACGGTCCTTTAAATATAAATCCTAATAACCAACCTCCCGCTACTTAAAATCCGTAGGTACTCTTTCTTACTCAAGAAGACCAGTGTACTTTGCTTACAAACCTAAAGATTAGTTGGATTTGGATGTGAAAGATAAGAGATAAAATCAAGTCTACTTTTTTCATAAATAATTAGACTAGTTTAACTAAGTTACACACTTGTTTATAATTTAACTACTTATCTCTGATCAATAAGTCTAACGGATTACATAATTATGGTAAATCGTGTCAAATTATTTAACCACTTCATCAAAAATGGCTTCAATCTAATTGATAAACTACATTCATATTTGTGAAAAAATGAGCCAACAGGCCAGTAGTGTTAGTAGTGTATAACGATGATACTAGCATATATGTATTTATCTACTACTTCGGTTCATTAAAAAATCTAAGATAAGGTCAAATCTAACATCGCATCATCGCAATAAAAAGAGCTCCCTAAGCTATGCCCATTAGAAGACATAATAACAAATACACACTACATCAGCCAACTTGAAACAGCCTTTCTGCCTAATTTAATTAATTAACAGGAAAAAGAATGAACTCGTGTAACCTATACGCAAAATCACTTGTAAACAAATTATTATAAAAAGTTTGAATTGATCATTTGGGATGACTTTCTGAGTTTTAATTAAAGTTAACATATTTCGGAAATTAGCTTTCTAGTAAAGTTTAGTACTTTCTAGTAAACAGGTAAATGAGCGTTTCGTCAATAACGTAATAACATTATACAGAAAAAAATAAGTTCAAGCTGTTTAATCAATTTGTCAAATTAATTATCGAAAACTTTCATCGAACAGAAAAAAAACTATCATAACCCCATAAGTAAAGGAGTTGGATTTGAAACTTTTCAAAAATCCGATTCCAAGTGTCAGCCTTTCAAATGATTAAAACGACGGGGCTTTCTCTTCCCTTGATGCAAATAACTTTAGTTTTTTAATTATCTGAACACCTTAACATCAGTTTTAAATTTATTCAATCGAGTAGCGAGTTCAGTTGAGACAACGCAAAGTAACCTTCGCTTCCCTTAATTTCCTTTGTTCTTGTTTTTCCCAAAGCAAAGAGTCGGATCATCGTATTTAACAATTTTTTATAAAAACTGTTGATGAGAATAAGGTTAAATTAGCGCTGACATCATCATCTCTGTTAGGAACCAACTATTGGCAGAAAGTAAATAAAATAGTAAAAAGGGATAGAGACTAAGGGAAAGGAGATTTTGATGGTGAAAATGGATTCCCGGAAAGAAAATAAGAGTACGAGAATGGCAGGTTGTTAGCCTTATTGTAAGTGAAAGAATGGACAAGGAAATGTTTATCGATCGAAGAATACCCTACTGACTGGGTGTCCATACCTACTCTTTCCATATAAACTTTACCCCATACGAAGAATTCAAAGCTTATATAAATTCTGTCGGAGATTCACTACACAGATAAAAGTAAAAGCCTCTCCCCCTTCTCTACTAACTTTAAGAGTACAAAGCAAAAGCTCCATACACCTGTCTACATATTTCCACTCGAACATCCAGTCAATTCTCAAATTTCCTCCTACACCCGGTCTTAAGCTACTCTACAAGGATATACAATTTACACTAATCTACTACAATGCCCATTATCATTTTCATTTATTTCCTAAGTCAACACCAATTTAAACCAAACACACTGACAGCTAACAAGCTAGAGGCAGTTGGCTTCTGCAACAACTGAAATTGCTTGAGAAGAGAGAGAGAGATGCCTTAATTTAGATTTGACAGTGTCAGGCTTAAGAATGGGTTGGTCACAAAATGAAACTTTTTAATTTTTTGTATCTTTTGAATCGTTTCCATTTCTATCAAGATTCGCCATGCCGGAAATGTTTTACTTGCACCGACTAAAATTTAAATTGCAGCTACCAATTGTTCAAAAGATGGATTTATAAATGCAGTTATTTGTATGAAACATTTACCTACGTACGGCTGTATTGAATTGGTTGCATCCGGGTAGCTTAGCTAACGCAATAAAAGTGACGATTCGATTAATGTAAAATCCCACGGGTGACGGGTAGACAAATAACACTTAAGAGTAAATGTCAACATGGGACGCTCATTTATTTCTTGTGAACGTTGGTCATTGTAACCCTTTGACTTTATTCCACTCAATTTCTTGAATTTCAGAGTGCTGCTATCCTAGTCTGAACTATGGACCACTTTTTCATCGTCATGTTAAAAGCAAAGGAAAAAGTTTTTGTAAAATTTTTCGGCATTCTGCTTCAATTTTAACAGATTTAAGATTTAAGCCTAAAGTATATTTTTAAATTCCAACTCATACAAAGACTTAAAGGAATGCTCTTTTAATTTGCTCCTAAAGCATAAAACCTACATAAATAATACAAATTTTTATAATGTTATAAATGTTAAAGTATGAAGTAAAGTCGTTTGACTGAAATATCAACCTTTTTTGAGTCACCTTGCGCATAACTTTTTAAACTCGTTACTTAAAACTGACATGCAATGCTTTTATTGAAGAAAGAAAAAATAAGCCAAACCTGCAAACTCTTAAGGTAAAAAGGTCACTCGACTTGAGTAAAGTAGAGTAGACTGACTAGGTAATCTTCTAAAGTGTAGACAGACTGAGGATATTCATTCATTTGAGGGAATAGGAAAAAATTCCAGACTCTTTAGAAAACCCGAGGTATAACCAGTCCAGTTTTTGGTTTACTTTTTAAACCCAAACAACTTTTGCAACCTGTGTTTAGCCCAAAACAGAACATGTTTTTAAGGTCAAACATTCATCTATATTCTTGATCAAAGGAACCAATGGCTTAATATATATGTTACATCATTTTGCTAGAAGTAACCAAATTAGAACTGAAGAGTGACCAGTAAAATAACATATTACGGCCAGGGTAGAATGTATCGGGATAGAACCAAGCAGTATCAAAAGGAACTGATCAGATGAAAGTAGGAAGAGAGATGAAAGAGATGCCGACGGGTAGAAAAAGTTCACAAGATCTTGCCTTGTTGTTCCCTTTAATCTGAGCAATAAAAGAGACATAAGAAGCCACGAAATACAAAGAAAGTAAATAAGAGAAAGAAAGTACCACCACTGGCACCGGCCATCGTCCATCCAACAACCATATTACCTTGCTTTTGCCTAACTGCGAAAAAGCTACAAAAATTCCAGTAAACTCATACAAAAAACATTAAATCAAGTTCTTTCTCTTTATAGAAAACTCTAAGGGCTGTTCAGAAAATACACTATTCACTCTTTTTTGAGACACTAGATAGTGGGGAGTTAAAGAAGACAATATTCACAAGAGTTTAATACATTCTCAGTTGTCTCAAAATCAATGATGAAAATTGCTATTACACTGAGATGATAATGAACAGTTAAGTTTTGAGAATCTTTCAACACACTCAGTTTTGCTACGTTTTTCAAAATACTGGCAAAGGTCTAATTACCTATCCCAATGGTTTATGAACAACCTTACGACTTTTCTCTTCATTCTTGACTGCGAGTACGTATTCCACATGTTTTTTGCGTTTTTGCAGAATTCTCTTGGTTCAGTTGTGGTTATGGTCTTTGGTACTCACCTACTTACTACATGACATGGATAACTGAGATAAATTGCATCGAATCTATATTACCCTAAGCCTCTTGATGTTTCTCCTGCCTGCTACAACATCTCAAAGAAAACATAAAAAAAACTTTGTACTGACCAAGTCTGCAGTTTGAAACAGTATGTAATTGGAACCGAATTGGTACAAAAAACAACGACAATAAAACATAATTTCTGGTTGGTGAACTTCTGCAAGTTGATGATCTTCCGTAGAATAAATAATACGTCACGAGACATTAATTTCTCTAGCAAATACGGGTGGTAATTTAGCAAACCCGCAGTGACTGACTTAGCTCACTAGTCAACTACTCCCCCATCCAACCATCCAAAAGTTTACATTTCGAATCCCAAACCCGCTACCAGCTACACCCGTTTCTCTGATATATTTGCAATCACATAATTTGAAATAAAATCATTTACCGTTGTACATAAACGATGGAACCTCACTGGACAACGTTGCTGTTTAAGATTAGTGTACTATTATCTATACATGGTCGAATGACTCATTTCAACAAAGGTAAACCATTTCACTTGGGTCGCTACACGATGATGGTAAAGACATATCCATCAAAACCTTCTTAACCCTAGGCACTGAAAGGAGCTGAGAGCAGAGATTTATCAAAAGAATGAAACAGCAGAAGTCAAACTTTCTCCCTTCAACTTTTCCCTAAACCCCAAACCACTACTACCACAACTACGACAACCACTATTGCAGATTACAGCAGCTACTATTGCTTGCTACTAAACTAACTACTAGAGTGAAACGTTGTTGTAGTTTCTGATTTATTCGGACTACTCACTCACTCCTCTTTTCTTCGTTCTAGATTTTGATCTTACGACCCGTTTGAAAATCCTAGGATTAACGCCTTTTACATACATACTTAAAGAAAACTTTCACTGGATGAAAATACTATACCCAACATGCCATTTAAAACTCTTCCATTTAAAACCATTCATCCTATCCTGATGCATATAAGCTACCGTTATTTTAGAATTAATATCTTTACAAGTTTCAGCGTAAGAGACATGCTCGA
>JAQGAA010000114.1:0-31756 GCA_034696425.1 Isotoma viridis
ATTTTTGCATTATTTATCCCTTCAGCGTTGATTTCTCGCACTCTGTCCATCGCCACTCGCTTAATTTGTAGTTGTTTAGGAGTGAGGTCATCGGCGATAGCGAAAGTGGAACCTTTTAGTTTGTGACGGTTTTTCTTTATCAGGTTTATGTCATCTTTGTTGTGTAGGGTTACTAACAGCGGCCGAGAATTTTTCTTATCCATGGAGCCAAGCAGAAATGCAGATTTGACTCCCTTGATTTGCACCTCTAGTTCGTCAGAAAGTAGTTTAATGAAGAATTCTTTGTGGTCAGACTCATTGGCATCTTTTTTTGGTTTATAGCCGAAAACCAAAAGGTTCATCTTTCTGTGTTCATTTCTTAATTTGTCGATCTCAGAGAGTAAGAAACGGTTGTCAGTTTCCAATTTTGAAAGTCGCTTATCAAGATCTTTAACTTCGGTTTCGACCACTGTCACTCGGTTTTCTAGCAGAGCTTTTGTTTCGTCTAAATCTTTGGAAATTTTGTCCATCTTTTGTCCTAGAGTTTTTGCCCATTGTGGCTCCGGGTCAACCTTAGGCGGCATAGTTGTGAAACTTTGTCAATGTCGTGTGAGTGTGGGTCAAGTGGGGATTTTTTGGTTGAGAATACACTAGTACGAATAATTATTGTGTGTGCATAGCAGGTGTGATTTGAGAGAGATGTTGTATACAATCCGATGGGTTGTGTGAGTGAAATGAAGTACAATTTTGGTGTGCACAGTAGTTTAGTTCACCTTAAGATAAATTTTGATAAATTTTGAAATTTATAAATATAAACCTAATTAAGAATTTTTCGAGCCCACTTTCACTTTAGTTTCGTAGCGGTTAAGATGTAGATACTATGTGTTGAAGCTTTAGTAATTTGGAGCTTTACTTGCGGCGAAACTTTTAATTATTTAAAATATTTGGACCACTGCAAATGTCTATTGCCTCAGCTCCGCCTCCCATCCCTCCATCGTATCAAGTTAGGTATCAGCAATAAAGCATTATTTTGGAGAAGGTGTCTTTGCCTAGGTTGGCAACTTTCAAGTTGGCTTTGGCATACACACTTTCTCCATTCCATTAAATCCCTTAGAAGCTGATTGGGATTGTCACCGCCATACTACCATCACCATATCATATGTACATACACAGCAATACTCATAAAGTTGATGATAATAAAAATAACACAGCAATGATAAAGGGTTTGCTTGCCGCTTGTACGTAATAATAATGCAACGGGGGTTCATATATATATAATATGAATAGTACTTCTATGGATGGAGACCGGCCTTCATGTATGTCATTGTGAATGAAGAGGTTTATTATTCTTATGATAGTAATAACTTTTGAGGAGAAAGGACGATGGTGCTGGTTCTGGTCTGGTACTTGGTATTTGGTAAATTTCTCTGCTTTGCTGGATGTTCTCCAAAGAATGTTATATTGAGTGTATTTGTACTATATGTAACTTGCATAGCATAATGACATCATTGACTTGAAGGAGAAAGCCCTTAAGAGTGAATCTATAGAATGATGATGATGATGATGATAGTAGTGGCAGTTGGTACTGGTATTCCTATATATATATTCGTCTTGTTCTGTTCTTTGAGTTCTGCCTCCCTGTTTTCACTTTCTTCCTTGAGTTCGGCTTGGTTGGTATACAATTTCTCTTCCATCTTTCTCATACTTGTCCAATTTTTGATATCACATGTAATGTAACTTACAACAGGAGAGGAGAATGAGATGACATTGATATTAATATGCTGCATCTGTAGACGTTATGTTGTAAAGAGTTCATACTATTTGTATTTTACTACTCAAGTACATAATAAGAATAAAAGTACATCATATTCCATGAGATAAGATGCAAATTATGATGATAACCATAATAATAAATGATACACTCATCCTCATTCTCATCCATTCCATTTTAATGCATAGGTACGAATATAATATGCCCGTCTTCATTTTTGTTTATCAAGTTCGCAACTTGGAAAAAAATTGCTTCAAGGTTGGAGTTCCATTTAAGAAAGCCGTGCGCCGCAAGGATTACTATTACATACTGATTCAGCTTTCCCTACTTTCTCCCAAAGTCCACTCATCATATAAATAAAACATAAGAAAATTACTAACGACCCTGTCAGATATACAATCTCTTTTAGTATCTATACGTTTGACCCAAAGTAGTCAGACAAAGTGCAGTGATGTTGTATCACTTTAAGTGAAAGCAGCTTTCTTCGCTTGACTGACTAACCGAGTTGGTTCCTTCATCTTTGTACCAACTAAAAAGTGCAGGCAGGTCTTTGATCAATACCAAGTGGCAGAATAAGATCAAACAATAGTACCCAGCAGAAAAATATTAAATAGACAGAAAATTGTACAATACTTGCTTAACTTTCTTTGCAAAAGTCCTTTTACATGCACATATGTGCTTTGTGCTATTGTGCTGAAGTAGTCTGAGTGGGTGTGGTAGTTAGTTTTATTGAATTCTGCTATTTTGATTGTTAGGCAAAAACACCGTAGTATTTGTGTAACTGCAAGTCTCGTTATCCAGTATTATTAAGCTTTTTTGCATAAAAACACATAATCCTTTATATTATTATTATTCTCACAAAGCAGAGCTCTCTCAGTTTTTCCATACATACCTTGAATTACATTCCACATCATTTTGAAATGGAATTCATGTTCATACAAATGCAGCTGGGGTCTTTTGTAAAAATCCAGCTCATTTTTCACTCTCACAAATAACATACACACACTTAAACTTAAAATGTACTTACAGCTATGAGAATATACGATGTTTACAAAGGAATCACAGTTTATTTGAATTTTTTAGTAGAAAAATTTGCAACAATAAGAACTGTTAATGACTTAACTATAGTAGGTAGTATTATAGATGCAGCATCGCTGTGATGATTATGATGATTATGAATACTTTCGGGTATACAAAGATTAGTACAGTAGGTTTGTATTTTAAATTTGTAATAGTAAGTACTATGAATGGTGATTAATTTATTAGTTCAGTGTTGGTACAGATGTATGATGATGTTTTAATCGTTTTTGTTGCTAGTGATAAAAAAGAAGTTGCTTTTAAGCAGCACCGTAGTAGGTACAAGTTGTTGGATGCCCTGTAAAATTATCCAAATAATCAACTCCATGAAATATTTATAATACTCATGAACAAAAGCTATTAATTATCTTTTGTATATATCTTTATTATTAAAAAGTTCAGGCAATGGTGGTTTATTCATTACAGTTTAAGAAAAAAGTGAGTATTAAAATTACCTTCCAAATTGGATTTAGGAATCCATTCTTCGATTGGAGGAACTTTTTTAAAGTCATCTCGCACCTGGATATAAATAAAAAAAGCTCAAATAGGCAGTTGCTTTTAGCAGATTATTATTTTAAATTACACCCTTAGCAAGTACGTCGAAAAAGAGTTAATATAGAACCAGTACCAAGTAGCTTGTAGTAATAATACATAAAAAGAAATTCTAAGATGCAGTATATTTTTCTATAGAAATTTTAGAGAATAGACGGCTTAAGACGTTCTAGGTATTTTACTTTGGCCTACATAGAATCAGTATGAAATAGACTCTTATTCCTTATGTGATCGTGATTGCCGGAAGGCCAAAATGTCCATTACATTTCCCCTCCTACTTAGAAAAGTTGAAAAATGATTTTGAGTGAAAATGACTTTCCACTTATGATGTAGTAGGTGTGCACATTATAGTGAAAAAGGTACAAAGAAAGAACATGTACGTGTGTGTATTGTACAACTAAAGATAAGTATACATGAGAATAATGCATGTACCTCTATTATGTCTGTCTGGTGAAAGGAGTGAAGTAAGTAAGTACTTAGTTCTAAAACTCTTTTCACACTTGGTCAAGTGCATTAGATCAGATTGGTTTTTGGGATGAAATGTGAGTGAATTAGATCATAAAGGGAAGAAATTGGTGTGAGTAAAGTGGGATTGTGTCAGCAATCAATGTAGACGTATTTCATTTTTTAACTTGGAGTTATGTACCGCATCTATCAGATTTGACTGACTCACGATCAGCATAGCCCATTTATCTGAACTAAAAGTTGTACCCAATGGGGTTAACATATGAACTTTTTCTTGGTGGTCGCAGTAAGCTTTTTTCTTCTTCTGGGATCGTACTGGCACTACTGACAGCAATATCTAAACCTTAACTCCAATATTCTTGTGGTACTATTTATAAATAGGTTTGCTTCTGCTATATCAGCTTATAAAAGTTTTAAATTTTTGATTTTTTATTGTCGGTCATGCATGCTTTTCATAACGAGCATTTGAAACACGTTACATGCTAAAGTAATGAGAAAGTTACGTAACAATAATATGCAAAATTTATTCAATTCTACATAAAAACATATTAAAGGCCTTAAACTGACTTAAATAATTTTAGTGCATTCTTCTAACGTGGTGAATGAAAATGTTCAGTATGGTTTTGTTCACCTTGAAATACGAAGAAGCTCTTGAAAGAGGCCATGACTCTTATGAATGATGTCTCGTAAATTTATGTTTTTCATTCAAGTAACCAAATTGCATGCAAGTGCAAGCGATCCTATTTCCACTCAGTTATTCTGAAGCAGGCTGTTTTTCCAATTGATTTACCTTTCCCTGATCGTATATAGTAACTTAAAGATACGATTATATAAAAAAAATACTCTCATCATGATTTGCGTCATGCATATGGATCTCTACCTCACTTAAATAATCTTGAAAAGAATGCATAGTTTATATTTTACTCTTATACTATAGCTTTTCCTTTGAGTATCTAAAAGTTTTTAAGATAAAATTCTAACAGAGGCTTCCACAAATTTCCCGGAATGGTAAATAGAAAAAAATGTTATTTGTATAAAAAAATATCTTGCATACAAATAACAAAGCCAAACTTTGTACTACAGCATTACATACAAGAGCCTTTATTACTACATAGATGCATGTCACTCACATTGTAATCTTCCTATTTTTAAAAGTTAATTTATAGCTTCAAAGTCAGCCACTGAATCACACTTTTAGAAGCAGATAAATGAAAGAATTTGTTTTCTCCTGAAAGCTTATTTGAATCCCAATCGAAATGTTCAGGAACTAGGGTTGACTTGATAAATGGGAGAATACTCAATCCCACTCGAGTAATTGTGCTTTGCATACTAAATTCGATGTGAATCAGAGATCTATGTAACAATATGACACTAGATCTCTACCTCACTTAAATAATCTTGAAAAGAATGCATAGTTTATATTTTACTCTTATACTATAGCTTTTCCTTTGAGTATCTAAAAGTTTTTAAGATAAAATTCTAACAGAGGCTTCCACAAATTTCCCGGAATGGTAAATAGAAAAAAATGTTATTTGTATAAAAAAATATCTTGCATACAAATAACAAAGCCAAACTTTGTACTACAGCATTACATACAAGAGCCTTTATTACTACATAGATGCATGTCACTCACATTGTAATCTTCCTATTTTTAAAAGTTAATTTATAGCTTCAAAGTCAGCCACTGAATCACACTTTTAGAAGCAGATAAATGAAAGAATTTGTTTTCTCCTGAAAGCTTATTTGAATCCCAATCGAAATGTTCAGGAACTAGGGTTGACTTGATAAATGGGAGAATACTCAATCCCACTCGAGTAATTGTGCTTTGCATACTAAATTCGATGTGAATCAGAGATCTATGTAACAATATGACACTAGCCTTTTAGCTCATACCTTCTTTTCTTTGAGTTTTTTGTATGCAATCTTCATTAACAAGCTATAAGATACAAGCTTTTACATAGTTTGTAGTTCATCACAGGGAGCACATGCAACCCCTTACAGTTAGAAAAGAATCTTAGAAGAAGAAATATAGTTTCAAGTCAGTGCATTTGAACAGCCATCCATTTATAGGATTGTGTTTGAAGAAGGGTGACATAAAAAGTGGAAAGACGCAAGGCTTAGGTATTTTTGTGGTCCAAAGACCTCCTTTGAAAGTTCTTCTTGGAGAAAATTACGAAAGTCAGTGGGGCTCAAAAATCAGAATCAATAGAGAACAGCTTGTTGTTGTGTACACACACGTGTAATAAAGTAGGGTGTGTTTGGAGTGCAGAAGTGTGATGTAATATCTTACATTAGATTGAAAAAAAAGATGTAAGAAAAATAGTGTAAGGAACGAAGCTCTTTCTTGATACTCTCATGATGATGATGAGGGTGACGATATTCTATTGATGAAAGTCAGTGTGTTGGATAGAAAAAAGCTGTATTGAATGGCACCATTAGACCATAGAAGAATAATACATAGACCGTAAACCCTGAACAGATCAAGACCAAGACCACGGAAAGGAGGATCATAAGAGTACTACCATCCAGATTCATTTAGAACTTTGCCTTGTCTTGTGTGTGGGAAGACATATAAAAATGGCCTTACTTCTTTTTACTTTCAGACATTTATACTGTCCTATTTGGAAACCATAAATCTTGTAATTTTGGGCTTATGGGGTTTATCATATTTGAAATAAATTAATGGGATGAATCGTTCGATTACTTTGTGTAATAGGGTAAATTTTTAAAGTATGAGGTAGAACTAAGGTTAATTCAATTAACTTCTAGTTTTAGGAAGTCAAAAGCTTCTTAGGTGTCATAAGATTAAATGATGTTAAATCCTAGACCCGTTGTTCATGAACTTCCCTTTTACCTTATAAAATAAGAAGAAATACTGTAGAATGAGAATAAAGATTCCTTTCTACTAAAGGGTGAAACCTCCACCCAAGAAGATGAAAAGTGAAGGGACTTGAATTCTTTTAGGATTCTCTCCTTTATTTCTGGGTGAAAGAAACCGAAAGAAGAAAAACGAAGAAGAGAAAAAAGTAAGACGAGAAATAAAGAACGGCTTACCGATTCTACCTGACGGAAAACTCGTAAAAAATTGATCCCTATCAGCTTCTTCAAATCCAGTTCTGTCCATGTTTCATCTTTTAGCAGCTCTTGTATCAGGTTAGGGTACGTCGACACGTCCTCCAATCCTGTTGGGACACTGTGGGGTAAACGTAACAACAATAATAAACTGAGTTAGATAAGTTACATAAAATGGCTAGTTGTGCCAGGGATACTTATTTTTATTGATGATGGAACAAATATCATTTTAACTAGAACTTCAATCATTTTTATTACTGTTGCTTAACTGACTTTTTAAATTGTGAAAGGACATAATTTTTAAAGTCCACATGGGAATGCATTGTTGAGTCATATTGTATTAATACAAAGCATAACTTATTATTTTTAAAGATGAAAAGGCATCTTGCAGGTTAAAAAAATGAATCTGTCTCAAATATAATCAGTTATATCACTATATCTGATGAAACAGTACGACGCAATGTACAGCAAAATTATTTCAAAGAAGATACATATCTATAAATTTCCTTTCCCATTTGGGTCTTAAATAAAGATTAGAAACATAGCCTAAAGTTAAAATTGTATCCTTAATTCAAAACATCCATCTCATATTTCCTCAGCAAACTCCCATAATACAAAGTAACAATAGTAAGTAGCAGCAGTTACAGTGCGTTACGCAAAGTTAAAACTTTTTAAGTGCAAGAGTATAAATGAGTTAAGGAACAAGTGTTGAGTAACTTGAGTTTTGGTTTCCTTTGAGAAGAATTTCCCTCAAGTAGCATATACAGTTACTTTTAGTATAAAGTTACTCGAATAGTGCTTTTTGCTTCCTCAAGCAAATATGTCAGATTATCACTGGCTCAAGTAAAAGTCAGAACGATGTATATCATCTCTGAGTAAGAGAGCAGAAAATTCTTGTGAGATAGCCTTAAGGACAGGTTGTATCCCTAGTGAAATGCTTATACAATATAAAAGGAAGGGGTATCACACGGCCGAAGCAAAGGTAAAAAGTAAGAAGAGAAAATTAATCTCGACAGTCAGTGAGAGAGATAGATGTAAACGTCAACTCACAAGTTTATTCCATCGAATCCAGCTCCAATCCCGACATGATCAACACCTGCAACTCCCCGAATGTGCTGGATATGAGCTAAAATCGAGAGAAAAGTAAAAAGACATGAAGAAACTAGTAAGTAACTCCTAGCTTGGCTTGAATATAAGTTGGGATTGTGGAAGAAAAGCAAAACAACAAATCTTCAGATCACAAATCACATTTCTCATCTCTTTGATAGCCAACTTGACTCTCTTTTAAAGGTGGATTTTATCTTATCTTCTACAAAGCTACATATCCAGTCACATCATATATAGTAACTCATTCAAATATATAGGTTTGTAGAATTGAAGACAGTTTGTAAAGCCTGTACCAAGTAGTGTGACGGAACTGAGGATACTGATATATTGCAAAGCCATATTTTATTCATGACAGGAAGGAAGGAATGATAAATAAGAAATGAGGCATGTGAAAGTGTGTGTCAAGACACTCGATCTTATATCTAAAATATTTTACTTCTAAGAGAATATAACATATACAAACTTACCAATGACATCTTGAATAGTCGCAGTCTCATTGCAGGCAACAAAGACATTATAAAATGAGACCATGACTACTCCTCCTTTGGCAGCCTGGAATGATTACATTTTACATTATTTATCCTCATATCCATCTACCAATTCCGCTTGTCCTTACTAATACTATATTTATGTAATAAGGAGTTCCATGAATGCATACATACGAATAAGGAATTGAAATTTCAAAGGAAGACTTGTGTGAGGAGCATATCCTTTTGTGCAAAAACACATAGCCCAATAGTATATAATATTTCAAGCTTCTTGGACTTGGACTGTGAAGAGATTATTAATACGAAGGAACATGAACTCAACCAGCCGAGAAAATGCCTACTTTCACTTTTTCCATGATAATAATAATGTTCCATAACTTAGTGTATTGCTAGAGGGTTGAATGTATGTATGCATGCATGAAAAAATGTAGTAATGTTGTAATGTAATGTAACGATTTATTATATTACACCCATATGGACACATATGCATGACATTATTCTTTCTATTATAATACTGTAAAAGACACAGACATAACACAAGGAGAAAGTAACTTACAACCAATTTTAGAACATCATCAGGTACATTACGAGAATGATTACAAAGGGCTGAGGCAGCACTATGGGAAAATATCACTGGAGCTCGTGAGACTTGTAAGGCATCTTTCATCGTCGCCACACTCACATGGGCCAAATCCACTATCATCCCTAATCGATTCATCTCAAGCACCACCAACTATATATGTAGAACAGATGGGAGAGAAAGAAAGAGAAAGTCATCACCCCCATGGACTTTAGTTTTTACCAAGTTACATTATCCAAAATACACACATAGCATACATAATAAAACAAATTACATAATATTTTTCAACCATTACAATGTCTTTGAATGCTAAACTAACAACAGTTCTCATTTTTTTTCATAAAAATTTAAATATATTTTGCACACATGAGCTTTTTTACGAATAATGTATGAAGTCCCATTACACATCCGTATTATGTAACCCTCCCTTCTCATCTTTAGTCGCACTCAGTGCCATTATCATCTTTATCTCAACTTTTTCAACTCTTTTCTAGTTTCTTTATTATGCTGCGAGTGTCCGCCTATTTAAATATCTAAAAAAACCTACACAAAACTACAACTACGACTGTTATATATAACTAGATCTAGAATCTAAATAGTAATAGCTTGCTTTCTCGGCTACTTGTTTCTTAAAAGGAGTGGCCGCTTCTTGACTGATTCATGAGAGCAAAGGGTGTTGTTAGTACTCCTGACTAAACTTTTAACCAACACCTCCCCAGTAATAGGCAACAGGGGAGAAAGAATATATATAGGTATGAAAACAGAGCCCTGTACTTTATGCATACAACAATAAAAACCCAGAGCGAATAGTATACAAGTCGGTAGTTGGTGGTGAGCATGGCTTTTTTGGAGACAGGAAAAGTTGCTTTCTCAACAATTTCATGAACATTATTCACGCTTTTTTTTGTAAACCTAAGCACACAGTATCTTTAGAAATGTTGGAGATGCTCTATCTATATATTTTGATAAAAGGTCACCTGCTGTAACCTCAATTCAACCAAATTGAACTACTTACGCAGTTCAATCTACCTTACATTTACACCACCAAAAGCCAAAGTCAACCTTTGAAAGTATAAGTAGTTGCATGCATTTAGTACATTGAACAATGTCAGATCTTTTTTTATATAAACTTGTCTCTGTATAGAAGTACCTTTCCCTATACCTATTATCCTGAATGGGGAGAAAGAAAAGGAAACTTATTTCAGTTAGAGATTCAAGTTCCCCATAGTTGTAAAGCACACTGAAGTGCTAAGCTCGTTGCGCTGGAAGGCAGTATTTTTTCATACAAGGAATCTCTTTCTTACAAAACGAAGTGGTTTGATTTTGATAAATCTCTTCTGTAACGATAGACGGACAGAGGAGGAAAGAAAACTTTGTGACTTTGACTTCTCTTATAAATTCCTTTTATATTCTAGCATTATACGCGAAAAAGATGCTAGTAGTCCTACTATTCTAAGCAATATTTAGTGATACCATAAAGTAGTAAGGGTGTCGTACTGTTACTGTAGCTATAATGGAAACTGGACTGTGGACTGTAGTTAGTATTAATAATAGTTTTATATTATGTAGTTTGCAGTTTTGGAGAATACACGTTAGCCACCCACAGTACACTTGTACAGTTTGAAAGTATCTCTTCTTTTTGACAGAATGAAACTTAATAGAGTAGTGTCGACCTCTTCACTATACTCGTATTTTTAGATTTCCAAGAAACCACCTAACCAAAAATTGTTGAGGTTTGAAGCTACTTTAGTACGATATGGTGAGTAGTAAAAGCACGTCTTGTATATATTGTACGTCTGGATTTCACATAAATCTATCCGTATTCTCTCTCCCTCTGGCTCTTTCAAACTTTCTTCAAGGAGAGGATATGAAAAATCATTGAGATCTTTGAGAAATACGGCAATAGGTTTGAGGTTGGATGAAATGGTTTTGGTTTGTGGACTTGTTCCGAAATTGAAACTGTAATAAGTTAGGGGATGTCCATAATACTGCATCACACAGAGATAATGATAACTTTTTTATATATGGAGTTGGCTCAGTTGTTGCTTTTATATGGAGCAAAATATAACGTTTTGTTACTATGATGGTTCTGATTTTCTACGTTCTTAGAAGTAGAAAAGAAATATTTCTTCTTTTTTGAAGAGAGCATTCATCATGAGTCATCTATCAATAATCACTTCTTCTCCATCAATCCTTCACAAATCACAATAGCATGAAGAGCCGCAACTTCCTTGTGGTTTAACTTGCCAACTCTACTGCCACTTTCTTGCAAAGAAAACTATTCCAAGAATGGCTACATTATAAGCTCTGAATATTACGTGTTAAGCCTTTATAAGATATTAGATGAGAATACGAGGAAATACACGTGGTGAGAAACTTCTAGAAACTACTTTTACTTTACTTCTTCACTATTTCCTAGAAGAAAAAAGCCATGAGAGGAGAAAGTTGTTAGTGTGCTGGATTGGAGATATGATGTGATGTTGATGAGAAGTAGCCATATTCAGGTAGGCTGGATGTATAGCAAACCTTTTTCATTTAAGTAATAGATGTTGGTTTGGTTCTTTCTGATTATAGTTCACGTACACTCTTCTCGTCATACTACTAAGGATTAATTCTTTTGAAAATTATCATTTTATCTCCACAAATAACCTTTACTTTTAAGTTTAAGACTTTAATATTAAACTTCGTTGTATATCCCTTGAAAACATTTTTTCAAACTGCTATGCATTAAAATCGCTACATTTTATTAGAATTGCCATAAAAAATACATAACAGTATTGATACTTTTGGAATGTTTTTAGCTAAATCTTCTGGAGAATTTATAAAACTACTGTTCATCCTTATTTAAATCTATCAATAAAATTATGGTGCATTTAAAAGGTGACAAAATCTGTTTGGTTTGTTCAATTTTGTTAATCTTTCATTTAAGGTGTTCATACACGAACTTATTTCTTAAATATCCAGTTTTATGTAAGTCATTATGAATTTTTCTTAAATTTCATATCTCGTCAGTCTTTTCAGTTATGAGTGAGTGAATGATGTACTCTAGTTAGTATACTTCCTTTTATAGTTGCTTAAAAATACTTCAGTATAAAAGATACACAATACTAAATACTACATAAAACCCTGCAATTGAAGACACGAAAACTTTCTTTTTCACATCTCCATTTTCTATGCAAAGAAGATGTACATAAAACGGAAACAAAAAATTTGACTTTCATATTAAAGAAAAATCATGTCAAGCTGACCTTACTTCACGGTCGTTAGGTTTCCTAAAAAAGGAATGTGTAGCATTAAGTAGTTACTCCGTTTTGAGTTTCCGAGCTCCTTTTCCGCAATCTCGAGGGTTTGATTTCATTATTTTAGGAACTGACGTAAGTGAGTGAAAGACTAAATCGATGGAAGGAAGGATTGATTATGCTGAAGAAAACCACTAAAAATATGCCAACCATGTGGAAAGAAAGCAAGTAAGCCAATTCAGTTCTTAAATTTTATCTTCAAATTCTACTCAATTTTGCTTTGCTTACTTACAAAGCAATGGATTTTTGTATATCTTGTATATTTATATTTCATGTCTATTACTGAACTACTATTTACAAAATATCAAGATTCTATTCTATGAAAAAAGCCATGAAAACCACTGCTAACTAGTATAAACCTTTTACATTTTATTTTGAACCTTCATCGTAAACTACCATTATTGCATCAATTATACAAATCCTATTTAAATTGGTAAAACATGAAGAAGAAAGTGATGGGATGGGAGGGTTAATGGGAATTCAAATGTTTTCAGAAGCTTGCATCATCATAGTCCAAAATAACAAGTCACGTTCCCTAGTAAGTGGCTAATAAAAAAGGAATTAGCATAGCTTTAAAGTTAACCTACCTTTCCAAACTCTGTAAGGCCTCCACGTTCTGGTAAGTAGTTTTCTGCAGCAGCTGAGTCCGCCCTGTGAAATATAAGACAAGGTTAGAGATTTTGTTTGAATAAAAAATTACACAGAGATAAACATCTTTTTAAAGATAAGTAAATTTAGCTACCCTCAGTTTGCTTAGAGGAAATCATAAAGTTTGTGCAACTAATTATGGACTAGGTAAATAAATAAAACGCATTTCAAACCAAGACAAAAGCAGCATCATCGTGAAGTACATATAGAAAGATTAGATGATAAGCTCGTTACACCACTTTCTCATTAACCTTTTACATTAATAGAGAACTCCAACCATGCACTTACATCATCGATTACACTGGCAATAACAATAATAACTAAGAGGTCAAAGGTTCACGGTCGTCACATTATAACATAACCATTAACTATTACTTATGTTGATAGCATTTCCTTGGAAGGTTGTGAATTGTAAATGGAAGGTACCGTTTGTCATATCATTTTGTCTAATACCATCCCCTAACATAATACTGCTTACACTCCACAGTTCCTGAGATGAACAACGAACACATATAAAACACCGTGGAGAAAGCACACCACAGTATTTTGCCCTTTTTAGAGGAAATATACTAAACAGCTAGTAAAGTACGAGACTACTGGTACAAAAGGCTTGAGCCGAGCTCCATTTACAATTATCATCATTCATATCATACACAAAAGTCAAAGTCAACTGCTACTGCTCCAATGCTTTCACTACTACTGCATTCTGAACAAGGAGTACTGGCATGGCCTGACCTAAGTGCTTCACAACTTCATAAAGAACATTTTATCTGCATCTCCAGAGGAAATCGTAATTTGGTTCATTGGAGAAGATATTCATTCAGCCTGTTAGGTTCCTGCTTTCCTGGTTATTGGTACCTCGTTTTGTGCTTTCTCTTTTGCTTTCAATTCACCCTTGCATCGCATTTTGTCTCTATCAACGAACCAACAACAATGCTAACCAGTCGAGGAGAAACTTGTGGTTTGAGTTGGTGGGATAAAGTGGAATCAAAGCTCTAGGGACTCTCTTATAACTGCTGTACACGCAACTTTCCACAAAATTAGATACACTTAGAGATCTCTTCACAACACACAAACACCACTCAGACCATTTGTACGCACTTTTATATTCTGTGGGTTTAATGAATATTCATGTACTCGGAAATCAGACCACATTATACATATACGCTTCCCTGTAATCATTATTAAGGTATAGATTTATTTAACATAAGATATAAGGACAAATAGAATTTAAGTATGAACAGGATGTGCTTGAGGCTGAGATTTCAATGAGACCTTATTATATGAAGTGGTATGGATGGAAAATGCATCAAGATATATGAAGCGCACATGTGAGATTTCAAAGTTTGAAATCCAACACCGTATTTAGGTAAACCAATCTGTCATCATTATTACTAATAGGTCCCTTATGGTTGGATACATTATTAGAGTATGTTATATTCCATGCATCTAATTTCTTATAATAAATGGCCCACTAATTGAGTCTCATAAAGTCCAGTTATACGCAATAAGATACATTTATAAACGTATCAAGTTCCTTTGAAATTAAGCTCTTCTGTTTGTGAACTTTAGTATTATGTATTCCGTACTAATTAGTTTATGAACTGTAAATGCATGCATGCATATTATGTGTAATTGTAATGTTTATATAAATTTATACGCCACATCAACGAAATTCTCAAGGGGATGATGTTAATTAAACTGTCTGTCTCGTTTTATTTAGAGCATGGGATATCTGGACAAGGAAAATCACCTATTTATACATTTGCATGAAAATATCAATTAAATTAAGTCTTTGAATAGGCTTTGTAAATTAAACAATAAACTATGAAACATTGCAATGAAATTATTATACTAAGTAAAGTGTTATTGCTTTTCCAAATCCTAATCACAAAGAAAAGTTTTTCATTTAGTCCAATTTCTATCCAAGTTCTACATTGTTTTGATAATTCAATTATTCAATAAGATTAAAATTATTATATTGTTAAAAACTTTCATTGAATGGCAAACTTTTTAATAAATGGTATTATGAAATGAGAATCATCACTTTCTTAATCCAATTATGGTAATCATTATTTTTTAAATTGTACGTTTTTTCTCATACAAAATATCTAATTTTCAGAGAATCAAGCACAAGCAGTTAATATCTGAACTTCAATTTTTATTATTTCAGACTTATGTTCAAGTGTCGAGCTTAAATACATTAAAAAGAGAGTACTTGAGTATTAAATTATTAATTAGTGTTAGTTATTTAGTATGTAAAATGGTATAAGTTAGAAGAACATTTTGATTTAAATGTATTATTGATGCGAGGATTACTAAAACGAAGTAGTAGTCCTATTATATTATAACATACATATAGAAATAGTTAAATTTTGCTGTTCCATTGAATATCAACGAAAACCTTTTCATGTCAAGCCATATCTCACTTTTAATTTCTAGTTGGAGAACTCACTACTGCCACTTTGAAACCAAAGAATGGAAAGGTGGATGGAGTAAGTAAGTAAGCAAGTAAGTAAAGTAAGTAGAATGTGAAATTTGATTAATTAATATTTGAGGTGGGATGAAAAGCTTGTGTCTGTGTCTACTTGGGAGTTTATAGTAGTTTAAGAGCTAAAGTTAGATGTTGGAGTTCGCCTTCTTCCAGGCCATCCGCGTGTTCTGAATATCTAAAAGTGTACTAAAAACTACTTCCCATTGTTCTCTTCTTTACTTGTTACTAGTTCCTGCTAGTCTTTATTCTTCCATTGGGAAACAAGCCATTTGGAGCTTTGGAAGAACAATCCCAATTCCATCCACTAACCAACTTGCATACAACATAGAATAGATAGGGAATAATAAGAACTAAAGGCTAGACGTTGAGTAACTCGAAAGTGAAAGTCCTTTGGATGTGGATGAGAGAGAAAGAAGATGAGTAGAACTAGGATGACGAAGACGGAATGAGAGAAGTGTAATGTGAAGCTACATCAAAATCTAAAATACTGTTGATTGTACGTATCTGAGTTCTTAAAAGAAGTTATATATGTATACACACCGACCTGCCAGTCGTTTGGCTTGACTTGTCTACAACAACCTACTTTTACCTTTCCTTAGTTTCTCAAAAGGAAGCCTTGAAGCAAAGGCACTGAGGGAACTTCAACTTCACAATAATATTATTATTCATATTCATCTCAGCCGACGAAGTAAATTTACAAAAGAGAACGAAACGAAGCTAGCCACCAAAAGATTATAATGAGTTGTGGGAAATAATAACTAACTTGAGACAGTGTAAAATGTAAAAGATAAAATACATTATGTCCCTTGTCTTTTCCTCTTGTGAGGCTTTGAGTCTTGACATACAATAGATGACAACAATGAGCGAAATGGATATCCTTCCGTATCTCTAAGCAATACTAAATAAGCTAGTTGGATGGTAAAAGATGCTACGGAAAATGAGAGATTTTAGATTGTAGTACAAACTAGCATGCATAACTTTGTACTCAAGTTACTTTTGTATCTTATCTGTATTATTATTGTTATTATTATGCAAGATATACTATAGACTTGTAAGTATCTACGGTGGTGCTGGTGATGACAATAGTGAAGAAAGCTTGAGAGACCTCATTGTCAGTGTTATGTATTATGGTAACGAGAAATAAGGACGGAATAAAAGCAAGAAAAATATATGACAAAACATATGGGCGATTCCTCTCCTCATGAATGTGAATAGGGACACAAAAAATGAGAATAAGAGGAAGAAGACAAGGTATTGTTGTTCCTTGTTGACGAGGGAGACAAAAGCCGGTTGGGTTGAATGGAACAGATAGATGTGGAAGGACAGGGCAGTGATGGCTAGTAGGAAAATTCTTCAGTATCTTAGCCAAGTTAGCTTTGGCTTGAAAGTTGAAAACGTCCTGGGACATTTCTTTGAGCTGCCTCATGAGAATAATAAGAATTACTCTTGCCTTGCTTCCTCTTCCCTTATGTTACTCAACCTATCAAATCCGTAGTTGACTTGAGAACTTTTTGAAATACCTTGAGTTAAGAACGGAGTTTGTAATAATACTTGTATCTCAGTATCGCTCAATATATAGACATTATGATAAGTTTCCTATATAGATAGAAGTGGACATTGTAGTACATTGTAGATGTGGTTGTGTGGACTCCATCACGAAGGTACAATAAGAATGAGCAAGAGTTCTCATAGAAAAATAGAAACATAGAATAGTATCAAGCAGTGTAGTAAGAATGAGTATAAAAGAAATCAACCCCGGATAGTATATGTAGCTAAGAGTCAGTCCTGACTTCTGTGAGTAAGAGGACTGACAATAAGGAACAACACTGGGTAGTAAGAAAAACGAAGGATAGGACTTCAGGCATTTCACTTTCACCATCCATACCACCACCACTACCATATATTCATTCCAAACGTACTCCATTTTCGACCCGTCTGATTTCCCAAGAGTCTCAGCTCTCTCCACATATTACCCGGTAGAAATGTATGTGCAATACAATACAATATGCTCCATATAAGATGCTATTATATAGTACTAGTGACTAGTGAAAGCAAAACTTAACACAGTATTGGCATGAACATACAGCAAACAGATAGACTGGAGACCATCCGAGACACCAGTGAATTCTGTTTTGCTTTCAATATATTATTATGTAACATCTTCTAACCTAGCACTATCTAATACTAATGGTATCACATGGTGCCACTATGTACACACTTCCAGTGTTATCAACAAGGTATATCTTGGCCCTATCGAGTATCTACGATAGTAGTGACTGAATATGGGATAACTATTACAAAAGGCACTTCGAAAAGTCCAAGTCCAACATTCATTCTAATATTATCATTTTCTGCATTACTGCATGTCCTTTCAGTTTCCAACATCGCATCGTAAGTATTCCATATGCATGCAGTATTTTGGTTCTAATATGAACAAAGTAAACATATCTTACACGGTATGCATACGGCCCGCATGAATACATCGGGACTTGAGTCTACTGTATTCTCTGTAGGATTCCTCCATGTCCAGATGAAAAACGGCTTTGAAAGTACTGCATAGCAAAATACAAACTGGCCTTACAAGCTAGTATATAAAGACTAGATATGCATTTAGAGTAGGATTGGGTAAGTAAAAGAAGTCAAATGGTAATTAGAACAATAGATGCTTTGTCATGCGATTGTGTTGTGAGATATATATTTCGCCATGTACCCCTTAGAGGTGCACGGGAAAATACCCCCGATACGATACCCTCCACATACTTTTAGGGTAATATATATATGGCCGAGTTTACTTTGGATTTCAACTTTCACTTTCCCAACTTTCTTTTCCATTGTTCCTCCTTACTAACTATTTACCTACAAGGCATATTCTATTGAAAAGAGAAGGTCTTGAAATACCCTCACCTTATAAAGAAAAGACAAGAAGCGACAAAACTGTGTATTCGATACTCTGTGTTCTTTCTATCTTTTAGTTGTAAAATAGTTTCAAAGTTTTGTTTGCCTTTTCTTTTAGGTGCTTAAAACACTTCTTAACGATGTGTGCGTACGTATTATAAGATTAAGTAAGGTTATAAATATCACCACACACTATTTTGTACTTATATTACACTAAAAGGAATTAATTTCCGTTAGAGTAAGTTCAGTTACTTACTAATCACCAACCTTGTGTTTGAACTTAACAAGCAAAACACGACTGAAAATAATTGAATGAAATAAAATAAGCTAAAAGGATAGGGGAAAAGAAAGTAAACATCCAAGTTTAATTAGCTAGTAACTTATCAAGTAATACAGTAATAGTTATCTTTCTTTCTAAATAAGGTGTTGATACTAACCAGGGGGTGTTGCAGTTGTGAGTTAAGGTGAGATATCGAGCACCAAGGGCGTACAGCATACGAAGTACGGCTAAACTATTCCCAATGGCATGACCTCCTTCAACTCCAATCAAACTGGCAATCTTTCGTCCTCGATGGGCTTTCTCCACTTCTGCAAACAAATTACATAAATACAATTGGCATTTAGTTAGCATTTTACCAAAAAAACCATTCTGGTCGAAAATAAAACTATACTTTACACTTGCATTGCAGCAAAAATGTATTTTCTAATTTGCTATGCTGTCATTCTTTTGAAGGTAAAGTTTAGTGGAACAACGGGAAGTACGCTTTCTCCGTACGTAAGTAGAATACACACAAATATAGCTTTGTAAAGCTACATTTACTATGTGTACTGCAAACCTACGCATACAAGAAGGACAAACCAACAAGTCTAAACTCATTAGAATTCCATGTACAGCTTAATAGCAGTTTCTTATTCATCCTTCTCAGAAACAGAAAGTGCTTTTCTTGCAAGATCCACCTCCGGGGAAGTACACAAGTAGACTTTCTGTACTTAAAGTATCTGCTTAATGAATGAAAGGTTTTTGGTATGGAATATAAACTTAAGTTTAGTTTATAGGTATGAAAGAAACTCAAGTGTGTGTCTTGCATACACTTTTACATGACTTGAGGCAACTACTGGCGAGTGTGAATATTTTTATGAGTGTACAAGAAATTACACCACTTCACTAAAAGATATTGGGTGTGTCCACGGATGTAAAAGTATATTATACAAATGGACCAATTTACAACTCAATTAGAAAGATCAGAGGGAGAAAGTATGTGCTGTTATGGTTGTAATGGTTTATATGCAAAGATTTGTATAATATAGACACACACGGAGACTCTAGAATCTAAAATTTCCTTTGGCAAAGTTGAGAGTCCGTAGTCTTCATTAATGCTTAATGACTAGTACTTACTTTTAAGTGCAGGATTCAAAGAAACACAGATACTTAATAAAAATGTAACATAATCTTAAAAAGAAACTGCTTTGAGTGGGGTTTATTATGCTGTGTATATAATATCAAGTACTGTGTGTTATACATTATAAGCTTTGTGATACCTCAATCTCATATTACAATTTTTAATTTTTAGCTAATAGGATCTTTACTTAGCAGGGCATAAAATAAAATATGATAAAAGCTTTAGTAAGTCAGCTTAAAAAGTTGTAAGTTAAACTTCAACAAAAAAGAATTTCCTTTCTGAACTTCCAAAGACGTAAGTAAAGACAACCTCTTGGGAGTTGATTGGACGAAAAGTAAAGAAAAATGTATCAAGTGTCTACTCAATTCATCTATATGTCCTTGGTTCCCTTGAGATGGAGATTCGACGAAAGGGCTTCCGCTATCTTCAATGAGCTGATGCTTACTTTCCCCAGAGAGTGAAAGAAGAGAGTGATTGAGTCACTAGCCTAACCTTTGACCCGTACTTGTATCAATATCATGAAAAAAAAATAGTAAGCATACACTAAGTAGTAAATCGGTTTTTTTTATTTACAGTAGATAATAGCAAATAGGTTGTATTACTTATCTTTAACCTAAGCTTTTGTGCTTACAGAAAGGAACAAATCAGTAAAAATGCATTACGACAGAACTTTACTGAAGAGTATGAAGACTCATCCAACGAAGACATCCTTAATCTATCATCCTCATAAATATAATGTAATGTAAGGAGGTATTGTGCTTTCTCTGTATTTGCGTGAGGCTCTGTTCAAATAAAAAAATATTTGTTCAACTGTATCAATTCTAAAGGATTTGGTCAGATGGATGATTACTGCCAGGCAAAGTTGACGACTCCAATCATTCTTTTTAAACAGAGAGATCAAGATCAGGAATAGTGCAGTATTGGTTATATTATATAGTAAAAAGCAGTTGTAAATTTTATACGGGTTCATGTTCACTCTTACTGTTGACTATTATTACATGAATACACTGCTATTATGTATACCTGCGGTACACTTGCGTTGATACTGCTACTGCTACTGATCGTTTTTATCACTATTTGCTTTTGATAATAGTAAAGCTGGATTTGCCCCAATGGGTCCGACTTACTCTGAGGAGCTAAAAAGAGAAAGCATGGAGAAAGCTGATAGCTCGATCGACAGATTGTTATATATTTGTACTTAAATGAATTGAATGAAACTCATAAATAGATGGATTCTACATTGGCATGTGTTAAAGCTTAAATATTCATTCGTCCTAGGACATTTTAACCTTATTCAAAGGGGTTATATGCTGAGTAAAATGTTTTTGTAAGTAAATGAGATTCAACCCTCAGTATAAATCTACCCAATCGGAGGGGATTATTTCTAGAAAAACTACTCAAAGGCTTAAATTTATTGTATTTGTATTATCCGAATTCATCATATTATTTGGAATGTAGTGTACAACCATTTGAACCGAGTTGTCCGAACTAAATGGCTACTACGATTGAAGCAAAATTGATCCTCATTCTGACCTTAATATGATCTGGATCTTAACAATAGAATTATCCACGGATCTGACCTGCCAACACTCACAACGACCTATAACATGCATACCTTAAAATAGGTAGTTATATAATATGCACATGCATTATATACACTGATATCCTCTGGGAATCGGATCTGCCTTATTTTTCTTGCTTTTACCAAAAGTAAACGTAGAAATACAAAGCGCTTCCATCTTATATAAAATTATTTCAGGCACACAAGCACAAGATAGATATAAAGGGTCTTGTTGAGGATCTCGGTGGATAAAGTAAAGTCCGCCATCCTTTACTTTGAGCCAGGATTTCAAACACTGATCCCACGTTATCTTTTATTCCTTGTGAAAAGAGAACTTGCCAAAATTGCTCAAGTAAAAAACTCATCCTTTCTCTTATTCTTCTTTGTCAATCCTAGGAAATTGATAGTTGCATATGTGATGTTAGCTTTAACTCTCGTAGGATGGATGGATGGATGAATGTTGGTTAAAATGGAAGAAAAAAAACTTCAAACTTGTTAAAAGTAAAAATTCTTCTTTTCTTAAAGAACATCAACTACTCTGTCTACTCGTACTTCATACACGATTTAACAAGGCCTTGTCTATCTATGCATAACAAATTCGTTTTAAAAAGAAAATGAATTTTCTTTTCTTTCATATTATTCTTTCATATGCTATTGTATTATCTCATCATATTAGATATTATGTAATAAATGCTGTGAAAGAAGTCTTTGTTCACTGATTATGAAACTAAAAAGAACTGTCAAAAAAATCTTTTTTACCTAAGTAAATGAGCTCATTTCCGTTAGTAGCTTCTTCTAGCTTCCTTTATTGTTTGTATGTGTTGTTCATAACACTTGCATTGTTTTCTCCGGCGTTATTAATATTTCCTGGATTAATAAACTAAATGCATGTGTGTTAAATGATGAAAACAAGTGTCAATTTTATTGCATAGACGAGCAAAAGGACATAAAAAATGTGAGTGTTTTTTGTGTTTAATAAAACCTCTGACATGCTGCGTATTTGAAAGAAAATGGCTAAAAAAGCTCATAAAAGGTGTATGCATACATATGTATTCATGTTCAGCCTTTAACACATTAAACAAGAAAATGTTCATGAGAAAAATGCAAGAAGCCCAATGAAGGTGCTTCTCTTTCGCTAAATCTTCTACTTGACGATGACATCTTTTCAACAAGAAAGAAGAAAAATCGTTTTTCAAAGAGGAAAAAGGAGCCTCGTCAAAGTCTAAAGTTTTTTGTCCTCAGTCAACGAGGCAAAGTATAGTAGGCAGAAGTATTTGAGATGAGAACAATAATAATATGACTGTAAAGTGCCCTTAACCAAGAGGCTTGGCAAGCAATGCCTATTCTTCTATATCTTTAGGGCTGGGAAATGAGAATGAGCCTTCTCAAGTTAGGCTGGATTTGGCGTCGCGTTTGGTTCATACTTCTCAAAATCTTTAGCTTTTTCTTGTCAACTTGTCACAATCTACATAAGACTTAACCAACTTATTTTGGCTAACTTTCACTCCTTGACTCCACTCATCCTAACCAGTCTCTTATGTTTTTTTTTACTATCACTTCACCACCAGCACATTCTTTACCTTCGTTTCATATTATCCAGTTACCTAGTCTACATCTTTTTGATTTTGATAGTTTGTTAAGTAGAGTACATATAAACCTACAGAATAAGGTTTTGGCTTGACTCAGGCAAATTCTTGTGTATAAGTGGCCAAAAAGTGCTTTCAAATCCGCATTGATTATGCAAATAGCCTTTTGGAAGAACTTTACACGCAAAGTTCATTTCTTGGCCGTTAAAGTGGACATTATTTTTCTACAGTTGAGAAATAATTTTTTTTTCCTACCCATGAAATAAAGTTTTTTACATGCTATGTGCACACAACAATATATCTGTATTTTATACAAAGTGGATAAGTACTTGTACTTTTGCTAGGCAAAATGAAAGTTGAATACTTGAGAAGAACGACTTTATGTGAAGAGGTATGAGATTATAAAACGTGTGAAAAGTGTAGTCAGTATAGAGTGATACATTTCACACTGACATTCATAAACTCATCTTAATAATAACACGAACCTATCGTTCTTTTTAGTATTTGACATTCACCTTTGGAAGAGAATAGCCAGTTAAGCGGATTTCTA
Source organism: Isotoma viridis (assembly GCA_034696425.1). Lineage (NCBI taxonomy): Eukaryota > Metazoa > Arthropoda > Collembola > Entomobryomorpha > Isotomidae > Isotoma > Isotoma viridis. The sequence goes on from JAQGAA010000114.1 coordinate 23,525, forward strand.
GTCACTTTCTCTCCCGTTAGCGTTTTCAGCAGAGCTTATGCATGAATTACTTTTCCCTCCCGGTGGGCCAATGTATTCAGAACACAATGTAATAATATAGTAGTTGTGCATGTGGGCTTATAGTAGTGGTAACAATCTCTTTAAGAACTTTTATCTTGTCATGAGGTTGCGATTTGCAAAATCCTAAAGAGATAAAAGTTAGGGGTTTGGATATAAGTGGATAGGTCAGCCTCTTACAAAATGCAATGGAAAATGGAATTGTGTATTGCTCAGTGGGCTACAATGGTAATTTGAGCTAAAAGTGCCATCAGAGCTACAATTATCATGCAATTTCAAATATATAAACAACAATTATGTTTAGAGTCGTGTAATCAAATCAGACTATGTTAATCCACATTTCCAGAACAATTTAAATATAATCAGCAAGAATAAGAGATGAATTAGATTATAATAAGTCGCATTGGCATGTGCATATCATTATGATGTTATTGGTTTCATACAGCAAAGAAACGATATGCCATTAAATCATATACTTGTGCTTTATACAATTTAACACAATCTAATTTGAATGCGCTGCAAACTTGTAGTTAAGCCCAGACACAGCGAAACACAACCACTTGCCTAAGTAAACTTTTTACTTTCGAGACTTCTGTATTTTCCAAACTTTGTACGATATTATATTAGTATTTGTTTGCTTTCAAAAAGGCTTTTTAAGGAATTTTATACTTTCAACTTCGAAAGAAAAATTGGTTTAAGTAATCTACGCTCATACAACAGAATCAGCAAAATCTAATGTGACTAACGTAGTAGAATAGAAGATGTAAGCACTATTCGTCTTTCGAGAGATTTTGCGTTCATCCTGCTGGTTTTTCTATCTCTATTTTAGAAGATAAAGGTGTTAGATGGAAGGGTAAAAAATGAGGAAATTCGACGGGTTCTACATTTTCTAACCACTCCTTACTTGGTATGGTAGTATCAGTACGAATGAATGACTAAAAATCAATGGGAAGAATTTATTTGGTAGATTCACAATCAGTGAGGGTTGGTAAGGAAGTTGAGAAAGTACTTTACACTTTATTACTACAAATGTTACTGACCTTCAACCGTTGAGACGAGACTTAGATAAGCTGGATATTTCTCTACAAGCCGTCGAATCACGTCGATTTGCTCCACTGCGATTTGAACTGCATCCAGGTGCTGAGCTGAACATGGAACATAGGCTGACCACAACTGAAATTATAAATAAATTCCTTACATTAAGCATATTTCTCCTTTGATTATTTGCAAATGATTATAAATGATACAAAATAAGCTTCAAATCAAATTCAATTAAACTATTAACTGAATACTGAGATGAAAATGCGGTGACGTACCTGAGCACCAACACCTCCTTCTCTTAGTCTGATAAGATCCGTGTGAGACCAAGCACTCCCCGCAAAAGGCTCGTACTATTGCCAAGAAATTGAAGAGCATGGAATCATGGAGAAAGGATGTGGATGTGAAAAGGAAACAATTATACAACCAGAGGAAAGTTACTATCAAAACAATAAAGTTTGAAATAGAGCTTGAAATCTTGTGGTTTACCCTACCTGTCTGAGGTCAGAGTCAAAGTTGAGGTCTCTTATCTGATTTTGCAGAAACTTTCTTAGGTTCCATGCCAGATCATTATGCCTGCAAGAATTGAATGTAAGTTAGAACAGTAGAGTTAAAGATAAGAGAGTCTCTAAAATATCATTTCATTCATGAACTATAGAGTTTAGAGTAGCTTACTGCACTCACATAAATTCACATTAAAGGTCAAATTAAAAATAGGTTTACATACATCTTGGAATAGTTAAATGTATAGCTGAAATAGGTACTAGAGTTAAGTGCGTGTAATTGGGGAAGGAGAACTGACGAAGTCAGAGCTTGGTTGAATTAATGAAGACCTGTGAAGACACTTATTTTAAAAGGTCTCTAATTAAAATTCTGAAGGCGAAGAAGGCATCTTTTTAATGCAAATGAGTGAATAAGTTTCTATTGACTATATAGTACTCGATTTAAGCATTTATAAAGTACTAGTGACTTGAGGCAGTAGTGGTGCTGTAGAAGAATAATATACTGGCAGTAGGATCAGAAAGGTCTGGGTTACGAATTGAGATTTTGGACACACCGTAGGGTTAATAGACAAGTCTCATTCGAAACTCCTCGATTTGCTGTCGTAGTCTTTATGGTAGTTACATATATATAGTGGTGATGATGCTGGCCTTTCTTGCCCGTCACAAAAAGAGAAGACAACAGAAGAACAGAGGGGTTTTAATGTGATTAGAGGGAAAGTTGTGGTTGTCTTATCAGTGTTGTCTCAATGCCTCAGTGAATCCAGTTGACAAAAGAGACTGTTGCCGGGCCAGAAATCCTTTTAATTGATTTACAGTTTCTCTGTGAAGAACAACTTGGGCCAAATCTCTACTGAGCTTAGATACCGCTACCACAGATATACACTGAGCCGGGTTTGACTTTATACTGACTCGGTTACCTTACCTAAGATATATGAGTTTACAACTTAATGCGTTTGGCTGAACCGTGAGCCTTTGCCAATTCCTTGGGCTAATATCGATGACTAAAAGGTTTCCAGGTGAAATCAAATAAAAGGTTCGGGATTATCTTTCTCACTTTACAAAATAGGACGTCTAGTTGTGGTGCGTACAGGAAATTTTGCCTGGGCTAAGACATTTTTAACTTATATTTTATAATTCGGTTGTATTTTAAATTCAAGATTTGTTAATTTTTCATGTCGTATAACTGAAAATTATTAAGATTCAACATTCAAGTATAAATCTGTCAACGCCTTAATTTCGTAGTTAGTCATCCTTCAGGCTGTGAAATATAAATTTGGAGTTAAATCTGAAAAAACTATTATTTATATTGATGCTCTAACAGACTTTCACACGTTATGCATTGGTCCTTAATCTAAGTCTTAAGAAGTTGTCGATATCAAAACTAATAAATTCCATAGTCCATGTCTCACAGAATGGAAACAAAGGGTACACTTTGCTGCATTGGTCGAACTCCCTTTCCAGACTATTATGTGCTGACTTGCTACTATTATTCCTTGAGGCCAGGTTTCTGAAGGACAAAATATTTCCTAAAGTTTGAAAGCTTTTCAATGTTCAAAGAAAACACATTTTACCCCCACCCACGACCATCATGCGAAGTCATGAGAAGCTTACAGAACTCTAATAAATACTTTTACCTTTGTTCCCCTAACTCTTGAAATGTTTCTCTTTTTGAAGAAACGTTGACCTGCGAGCTTTATAATATTACTTTCTCCTCGTCACACAAGATTGTCACATTCACAATAAGAAATAATCTGATTTCATAACGAGTTAAGCATATATCAAATCTTTGATTTGGTTCAGAGTAAACAATAGTACCTATTTATTTCTTGCATTTGAAGGAAAAGTTATTCGTTCAAGTTAAACTGCACTCAACGTTAGGTTTATGAGCCATTATTTCTGTAAAATGGTCTAATAGTAAGTTAGAGCTAACAGAATTGAGAAAAGACCAACAAAGCCATTACATTCCTACTCGGCCTTTCTATCTGAATCTATTGCTTATTTCTTTGTTGAAGAGTGCCCAAGGGTTAAATATTTGAGCAGCTAACTCGTGCTAAGACTTCCTGGAGGAGGAATTATCTTCAGTTAGTAACAACATATACTGCTTTTCAATGGAGTCGAGTTACTTTTATTTTAGAATATTGTTTCGAAAGTTTTCTTCCAAACTTGGAAATATCATATTGCTTTCATATTTACCTACTTCTGTACGACTCCTGTCCAGTGCAAAACTATGAATATTTTGCAGGTTCTTTGCTATATTCTTCTTAAAAGTTCGACTTGAATCTTGTTCGCGAAAGAGTTATCTATACCACTACAATGAGGAAATAGTAGTAGCTCATACCTTATTACCTTTTGTAGAGTTCTAGTACTTTTAGCTAACTTTAGATTTCCTAGTAGTTACTTGGAATACGAGAGATTTCCTCAATAGCTAAAAGAAGAAGTTTGGCTAGTTTGTCCTCCCATTATAATAGAGATTGGGATCGATTATTCGTCCACGGGAGTGCCCTCAAAAAGCAAAAGGAGGAAGCTAGTGATCCGAAAACATCTTAACAGAACAAGAACAACTGAGGAGGTAGAGAAATAGTAAGGGGAAGTCATTGTAAGTCCCATTTACTGGTATTGTTTTCTTAGTATGTACGTTACGTATCTTGAGCAAAAGTAGATACAATAGAGTTTATATAGGTAGATGTTGGCGTACGTATAGGGGACTGTTTTCAAACTAACATAAGAAGAAATTGAGTTGCCTTTTCCAGAAAGAGTCAATAATGTGAATTTGTTGGTGGCAGTTGGTTCTTCCTATGCTGTTTGTTATATTACCTTGGCCTATTTCACCTTTATTTTACTAAAGAATGCAGAATAGAATGCAATAGTAGTATTCTCGTAATACACTAGAATATTACAAGTACAACCTACCTCGTTCCCACTACTACAAAACTACCAAGTTTATCTAGTTAGATCCATCCATTCAACTTATACAAAATGTACGTAGAAATGTAGGATAGTAGGTAGGTGATATTATATAAGTGAAAGTAGTCAGACAAGAACTCGAGGAACAATCCGTATTACCATTCTTCTATTCTAAGCATACATAAAACAGGAGTTGAAATTCTAAAAGTCAAAGTGGGGAAAGTTCCTGGAGAAAGTCTGACGGGACTAACGGCCTTTTCTCTTTTCTCCTTCCAACTCGTACATCAGTAGGCTTTAGTCAACCCACCAACCACTACTAAAACTACTGACATTATATGGTACTCACCGCTGGTTGGTGAGAAATATAATAGCGGCAGTATGATCATCTCTCTGTAACTCTGCACTACTATTGTGAGCTTACCCATACGGATACTACCAAAGCTACCTTGTTCTTACAGTAAAATAGTAGTCACTTTCTCATTTTATTCATGTTATTTTGGAATTCGCTAATATCCGGGTGGGTTTAGATTTAGCCTAAACCATATTACGCAATACCGCTGTAAGCAAAGAGAAAATGTCTTAGCTTGGATGATAAAAAGTGTGTATCTAATGCGTAGATTTATGCCTTACGGTGGTAATACTATACACTAGATGTGTTAGTAGTGGGCTCATATTTTTTTTAGAGAAAATGGAATAAAAAGGGGCTAGTAAAAGTAGAGAGAGAGGCGAATTTGTTACTGAGACTTGAGTACTACTGACTGAGGTTGACTTGATTTGGGGAGGGAATTGAATGCCACAGGAAGAGAAAGCTAGTCCGGGCTGACGAACTGTGTCAAATCTTCCGGAAAAAGTAACGTATTGGGACCGTTTACAGTGCTCCTTGTGTTCGTTGATACTAGTAGTAAGGAAATCTTAGTTTAGGAACAGGGAAAGCAAAGTAGGAGCCCTTTCTTCACTCACTTTTCTTTTTACGGAGATAAAGTACCACCGAACCCGGTAAAAGTACATATGGACTTTCAACTTCCTTTTTCTACAAGTTTATTGCAGTAAAAATGCCAATCTTTGTAAGGCTTCTAGAAGCTAAGAATCAGTCAAAGCTCAAATATCGTCTCAACTTCCCTCGCCTTTTATAATACACTTAATCAATTCCGTTTCAGTAAAACCTTAAGACTAGACCAAGTCAAACGTTAATGATATTTTGGACAGGAATTGGAGACTTTGGTGATCCAAATAAAATGTGCATTGCATTGGACTGTAACTGTAGACAAGAGATGGAATTTTAGGATAAGTGTGATTTAGAGAGTTCTACAATTCTTGAGGAGCATATAGGGCCCATTAGGTTTCTCATCCAATCTACCAATTGACTTGAGACTACCACTTGTCTCCAATGACAGGAAAAATTCTATCTGATATCAATCTCAACTTTACAGACAGAGGCAAATCTTTTCTTTTACTGACTTAACTCACAATCATCAGCTGAAGATTCTCAAACATTTACTAATCTTAAGTTGTGCTAGACTAGCTAGACGATAAAAAAATCAAAGTAATGAGTACAGTTATACATCTTTTAAGTTAGTTATTGGATATCTTTATGTAATATAGGGATAAATAATATATTTCGGATATATCTTTGTGCGTAGGTTTTTATGTACAAAAAGTTAAGTATATGTACTAGAAATACAAAAAACGAGAAAAGGAATATTTTCCATCCTGGTGAGAACTTACCCATCGATGAGAGGAACTTCGGAGAGCAATTTGCGGACGAGGTCGTGCCTGAAGCCGTTCGTTTGCTGACTCTGCATTTCAAGAGCTATGGGGACTCCTATAGCGACACAAAGAGCAGCTCCTACTATAACCACTCCACTGTTAAGAAACACACACGAACCCATACACATTTAGATACAATATGATACAATTTAATATATCAAGCAAATACATTTAAAGATTACATCACACCGAATTCTCTCACACACTCGGTGGGACCAAAACCGACCCAAAGATTCCAACTCACCGATAGTTGAGCCGTACATGGCGAAGAGTAAAAGTGAGTGTGAGTATTTGAAAGATATACGGCATGAGGAACATCTACGTAAGATATCTAAGAACTAATATTGAATGTTGACTTACCATACAAGACAAAGCTGGCGAATATCCAGTTCAAACCCTGTAACAAAATCCATTCCCAATGTTAAATCCAGGCAACAGATTGTCCTTATTGGTGACACTTTCACTCTTTTCTATCTGCTTTACAGGATAAATGCATTCTGCTCTGATACACGATTCTACACTACGAGGCTATTTTATGGGCACAGGCAAGGGTAGAATATGTATAATGTAATGCAATATACAATATGCAATTGTCCTTTTAGATTCTAAACTAACATTGAGAAAAGCATAGGACTTTTAAAGCTGTTTTTTGACTACACTCATTCACTCATACTATTCAAACGGATGGTTAAGGTCCAAAGGGAAAAGCAGCGGAGAAAGTTAACAGGGGAAGGAGAAGCCGGAGATCAAAAATTCTTCTTCAACCACCAGTGGTGGTAGTAGTGCAAGTCCCAATCACATTAACATCAAAAGCTCAACCCATCATCCAATCTAGCTAAAGTAATTCTAACAAATAGCACACAACAGCTACTTCTACTTTTACTCTTGTACAACTTACCATTAATACTATAGTTTAATAAATATGGTTCAGTTGTCGGATAAGAAAAAGGTTGACGTATACGAACATCTCGTTTTAGCCTTAGTAGTGCTAGGTTGGATGTATTATAATCTGATGCTCTTGTACTTTTTAGTATTTGGTGCTGGTGCATCGGTGCTTTGTATTTGTATGGAAATGGATGATGCTAATGGTAGTAGTGGCAGTGATGTAGCAATGCAATGGAAAGAAAGTTGCTTGAGAAAGTAGGAATGAACAACCGTACCCGCAGCATGCTTTTGTTTTCTATCTGGAAAATTGTAGACAAACAAAACCCTCTCTTTCTCTGACTTCTAGTTTTTTACTTCTTTTTGGGAAGAAACTGACAGACAGACACATAGAAAGCATGTTCGTTTGTATAGGGAAAGTTTCTTGGTTATTATTGTATTTTGTATTGTGTGCATGAAAGAAAGAATAGAATTTTTGGCCAAGGGACTATGTGGGCCAGCAAAGTAAACCAACAAACTATTCTTACAATTCTACATGACTGTTATCTTGGTAGTCTTCCAGAGTAGACACACCACATTGTATCTTACTGTATGTCGTACTACCAAGATTAGTCTAATCTTATTGTTCATGCAACTTGGATGAAGTAGCTAGTAGAAAGAGGCACAAGAGAAAGAGGGACGTACGTAAATTGAGATGAAAGTGATTTATCAGAAAATACAACTTCAGCTTGAAGTTTACAATGAGACAGACAAGAGTGAAAGATTGGCTTTGGCTGACAGTGCTTTTACCATGTATGGCTGGTTGGTAGTCAAAATAGGGGAAGAATTGAAGTAACAACATTCTTGAATACTAAATGCATATTGCGTAAAATAATATTATGAAATCATTTCTTTTAGCTAACATAAGCGTTCAATTCCGAATAAGCTAGAGTGTCTGAATCTGATTCAAATACTAATTATGTCCTTTACACACTATGATAGCCGTGTTACTAGTTTATGCAAGTTTGTGTCATCTCATAAATGAAAGTGTGAGCAAGCGAATTGGTGGATTGAAGTTGACATTTGGTCATTTATCTACCAG
>JAQGAA010000115.1:0-31691 GCA_034696425.1 Isotoma viridis
ATATTCAAAACGGAAAATGAAACCATGCAAAGATATACCAATGGTCTAATCAACTAAAAGAGGCTTCTCCCCAAACTTTTAGTTAAAGCAGAACCTCTATAAAAACCAAAAAACAACGGGATGTTTAAAGGCAATGAGCAATATTGTGTAAAAAAATCAATATTGTCATTACCTTTAAACATTTTAAAGTTTTAACATCATCAAACACTACGATATTTACTCTGTTGAAGAACGTGGATGGGGTTTAAAGAGTTATAAAATCCCTCCTCCACCACATCCTCCACCACATCCTCCGCATCCTCCACCACATCCTCCGCATCCTCCACCACATCCTCCGCATCCTCCACCGCATCCTCCACCACATCCTCCACCACATCCTCCACACCCTCCACCACATCCATTCGCGGATAAGTTACTTTAAGTCTTTGAAATAACCTTTTTGTTTATAATTTTACATAAAGTACAAATAAATAAATAAATAAAATTCTTACCTTGTTGAAATGTTTTGGATCCTATTCCATAATACCATAATGAAATATTGTTAGTTTTATTATTTTAAACAATTAAACACAGCACAATAAAGAATGATTTTGTTTTTAAATGCAATGACACAACAACTTATTAATTATCACGGTTCACATCTTACGAGGCAAAAAAAACTATAAAAACTATACACAATTTTCACAAAATTTAAAACAATTCATGATCACAACCAAAAATGAGGCCAGAGGCCATGACCGAGGTTTCACTAACGTGTAAGCAGTTCAAAGCTACCGGTCACTTGACGCGCCAAATTCAAAGTCAATTTCTTATACACCAAAACTCACTCTCGCAGTATTTAGACTTAGAAAATACAACTAAAAAGAGGCCAGAGGCCATGACCGAGGTTTCACTAACATGGAAGCATTTCAAAGCACCCGCTCGTTTTATGCGCCAAACCCAAAAACTCACTCTCGCAGTTTTTAGCATTCACAAATAAGAATCACAAAATTTCATCCATTCCGAAAATCGGCAATCATGGTATATTAATAAATACTAATATGATTTGATGTCTCCTCACTAAGATAATAAAAATAAGCAAAAAGATGATCCACATGAAATCCAAATAACTAATTTATCCTCTTAATACTCAAAAATTCAAAGCTTAGTTTAACCTCCTCATTCCACGACTAGACTCATTTCCTATTTTTTAACAATATTCAACGCAGATTTCTCCAAAATGAAAAAGCTTCTCAAAACTTCATTTCTCCTAATGTTATCTCTATCCAGTTTAAATTACAATTCTGGAGCAAACATTCTATTCTATTGGGGTGTGTCCGGAATGAGTCATCGAATATCAGTATGGCCCCTAGTAGAGAAACTGGCTGACCTAGGTCACAACATAACATTCTTCTCTCCCTTACCTCCAAAGAAACCCAATCCAAAGGTCATTGAAATAACCCCAGAGACATTGCTACGTGACATAGGGTTACACTTGGACTTCTTAGCAATGAGGATAAATGAAGGAGCAGAAGGGATTTCTAAATTTTAAAACGACGTATTTCGACATGGCTATTCGAAATTGTGAAGCAATTGTAAGAAATCCAGATCTTGTCTCGTGGATTGAAAACTCATCCTATGATTTGGTAATTATCAATGGAATGTTTAATGATTGTGGTTACGGGTTGGTTCATAAATTCAAAGCTCCTCATATCATTTATGGATGCACTTCCCCCTTTGATTGGTGGTCAGAAGCTTACGGGTACTTTGATGAGAATTATCCCGAATTCCAATACCACTATCCGGAGAATATGACATTTTTGCAGAGTGTGTCCAATGCCTTGAGACCATTGTATTGGCATTGGAATAGACATTATTACATGTTTCCAAAAGTAGAAGCTATCTTAAGGAATGAGTTGAAATTGAAGGATTTACCACCATTAAAAGAAATTGAAGGAAATCCCAGTCTGGTTTTTGTGAATACTCATTTTACTGAAGAATTTCCTAGAAGTTTGCCTCCTCTTTTTGTACCTATTGGTGGAATGCATTGTACCGATGATATCAAACCATTACCCAAGGTATCGCACAATTTCTTATCATTCAGAGTCGCCAAAACTGGAAACTCAGGAAAAAGTGTAGAATTTATGGTTTGCTTTTTTAGGATATACTAGATTTTATTGAATCCGGAGAGTCAGGATCAGAAAAGGACTCTGACGGATTTATTTACTTCAGCTTTGGCACTTTTGCTAAACCAGAAGGAATGCCAAAAACTCTTCAAGAAATATTTTTTAATGCAATGGGAAGATTTGAGAAGACAAAATTTTTAGTAAAATGGCAAGATGAGTCAACTCAAGGACTTTCCAATAATATCAAAAAAGTAAAGTGGATTTCTCAACAAGCTGTTTTAGGTAATCAATTTCTTCCAATATAAGCAGTATTGCTATTGCAGCTTTTAATCAGATTTGAATTCTCCACGAATTAATTTTTGAATAAACGCAGCCCATCCTCGTATAAAAGCATTTATATCTCACGGAGGAATGTTAGGAATTCAAGAATCGGTTTTTTACGGCGTGCCAATGCTTGTAATCCCTTTGTTCGCGGAACAAGATCAAAACGCAGAAAGAATTTTTGGAAGAGGACGAGGGATACGACTGGAAATTGTCGGTTTAACTGAAGAAAAATTAGTTGGAGCTATTGCGGAAATCATTGGGAATAATTCGTAAGTGAACATCACAAATACATCACTTCTACGTAACAAGAAAAATGAGTTGTATAATTTACTTTGTATTTTTCAGATACAAACAAAATTGTGTTAAACTATCTAAACTTTTTAGAGATAGAGAAAGTAAACCCGTTGATACGGCCGTATGGTGGGTGGAATATGTTTTAAGACATAAAGGAGACACTTCTCATCTACGACCAATTGGAATGAATAGAAATTGGTACCAACGAAGAATGCTGGATATTTGGGCTTTTCTTTTCCTACTTTCTTCTCTTTTAATCACTTTCTTTGCACTCTTTACATTCATTTTTATAAGAACGATTTTAAATACTAAATCTGGTAAGACTACTCAAAAGATAAATCCCAACAAAGAGGCTGCAAAGACTAAAAAGGTAAATTAAATTGTAGTCAAACCTAAATTGCTACTCTTACCAAATATAATTTACAAAATTTCATATCGTAATGTATTTAATCTATTTATTTATTTTTATCTAATGAAAGTCATTGTAACAAACTACTGTGGATATTTAAGATGATTCATAAAACTTAGGTAGTCTTTTATTCGCATTTATTTAATATCTCGCTCGGGTTACTTTACATTCATCATTTAACTGTTTTAATGACGATTTAGGTAATTTCAATTTTAAATTATGATAACTTCTTTGTACACGAACCAAAATACAAAGTAACTAACAAATAAAGGACATTTTTACAATATAAAATTTCTTAACTCTAATTAATATCACGAATGTTTTAAAAGAACTCAACACTCAATTCGGAAGAGGAACTTGTTTCTAGTCTCCGCTATTATTACCACCCCCTCCAACATCCGTACCCTCAGCAGGTGTAGCACTACAACGAATTCTCCACTTTCGAATCCCAGTCTCATTTGATGCTGGTGGTTCAACCCAATCCTTCGTTTTAATTTTATGATCTTCAAAATGTTTCTCCAAGCCTTTTTTGGAAGCTCGTCGAGAACCACAAATATGACAAACGAATTTCTTCTCTCCTTGATGAGCTCCGAGATGATATTCAAGAGTGTGCTTCTGCTTAAACTTCTTTGGACACAAAGTACATTCAAACATTCTCTCATTTCCATGAACATTTCGAACATGAACATCTAAATTAAGTTTGTGCCTGAAGGACTTTCCACATTCATTACAACTAAATTCTTTAATTCCTGTGTGAATCTTAAAATGGAAATTAAGGCCTTTCCGGTCTGCAAACTTCTTCTCACAAAGAGCACACTTGTATCTTTTACGATTTTCAAATTCTTCAGGAGGGCCATGGCGTCTACTCAGATGTCTTCTTAGTTGAGGTCGTGAACTTCCTATGTGATCACATTCCGGACATTTAAATTGTATTATATTCTCTCCAGGATGATCGCTCTTGTAATGCTTGATTAGTGCTCCTTCGGAATTGTTCGTTTTACCACAGAGTAGACAGTTGTTTGCATCTTTTGCTAAGCCATGACTACTCCATTTCTTTCGAGGGTGTGGAGGATCTATTATTGGCTCTAGTGTAAATTCTGCTACTATTGTTGAACTCATTTTGGATTGTGATTGTGATGTACTACCAACTGGTGCAGTGGGGGCGGGTGGTTTTGCTACTTCAAGTGGAGGTTTTTTACTTCCCTTCTTGTTAGCTTTGGATGGTTTCTTTTTGGGTTGGGAAGTTCGCTTGTTAATCCTGCAATGTATAAAATGCTTAAGAATCCTTTCTGTTCAGTAATTACGGCCCCACATAGACTTAAATTTTATTATAAAAATGGTAAACCTTACTTAGGCTCATATAAACTATCCAAACTGCTAATCCCATCATTTTCAGCATACTCGGAATCACTTGAATCACAAACGGATGAACATGCGGGTGAGGGTTCATACAAAGGGTCTTGTACATCGTTCTCCAGTCTCTCCTCAATCTCAACAACAGTCTTCTTCACCCATTCAGAAGTTTCTTCCTGACTAGTAGTGATAGCAGCTATATCATAATAAACGACGGAAGTACTCTCTTCAGGAAGATTACAAGGCGTCACAGTTGAATCCATTTCTTGAGATATCATTGGGGGTTGAGCAACTTCAAGTGTACAAACGATCTCTTCTTTTTCGACATTTTGGACTACAAGAGTATCACTTCCAAACAAATTCCCTTCTTCTAGATCCTCTCTTTCATTTCCAAAGTCATTCAGCGTAAAGAATCCCATCTCTTCGTCAAAGTCATCGAGATCGTTGTCAATTTCAGTCTTAACTGGATTATCATGCAGTATTGCATCTTCATAGTCCTCAAATGAGTTTGATAAAGTATTTTTCCGAATTGGGATATCTTCCGGAGCTAAGCGAGTCAGTTTCACCTGAATTTCTGGTATTTTCGTTCCACCGTTGTGATTTTCTGAAAATAAATAAAACATATTAGGCAATTAGATCACAATCAACCAGAAACCCTTGACCTCTTTCTAAAGTGAAGCCTTACCTTTGGCCTTTTGCTTAACCAATCTTCTAAAAAGGTTGAAATGTGATTCCTGCATGATGAGACTTGGTTGGATAAAATTCTGATTTGGAGAAGAGATGACTGTTTTTCTAATTTCATGAACTTGCATTTCAATTTGCATTTGAATCGCTTGAAGTTTCACCACGAGTTGATGCAATTGATCAAAGGCAGTCCGACAAGAAGGACACAAAGGAATGCATTCACTCACAAAATTAAATCCAAATGGTTTGGGTTCTTCAATTTCAAGTTTACTCGTAAGGAACTTCATTGTTCTTTGATTCTTGAGCAGAAGAGATTTCTTGTCATTTGGGACGTAATTCTCGGAAACGTCTTTGGGGAAGGATTTCATGCAAAAAACGCAAAGTCCTTCTACCCATCGGCATTCCCCACGTTCGCTTTTGGTTTTACGAATTCGCTTCATTTTAAATCTTCAATTAAATATTAAATCCAATTCGAAAACGCAACAAAAAACACTTTAAAAATTTCTAAAAAATTAGTTTGTTTTGATTTTGGAGTGAGTGAGTCTAAATCCTGCGATTTTGAATTTGATTTCCCACACTTAAAGGAAGCGTTTTACATTGGAAGAGATTAGAGCGCTCAATTTGACTGCAAACTTTGCCGGATTTCTCACGCGATCAGTTATTCAAGTTTTTAAATTATTTAAATTATCTTTTTAATTTGTAATTAAAAATAAGATTGTGGACATTTTAAAGTTTGTTCCGAATTGGATTAATACGATTGCTCTTTACAAATAACACGTAAGTTCACGAAATCCTCTAAAAAGTATTTTAATTAAATTTTTGTCTTGTTTCTTCATATTCATTTGCCTTTTGTATTTTGTATTTTGTTTGTTGTTTCATCAACGCAACGACAAACGAACGCTGAATATTTATATTTAACTAAATTTGTTTTGTCTTTTTTCCTTTAAATTTTAGAAGGTAAAGAATAAGCGAAAATGGATTTTCAAAATCGAGCAGGAGGTAAAACAGGGTCAGGTGGTGTGGCATCATGGTCAGAGACGAATCGAGATCGTCGAGAGAGACTTCGACAACTCGCCCTTGAGACCATTGACTTAGCAAAGGATCCTTATTTTATGAAAAATCATTTGGGCACTTATGAATGCAAGTTATGTCTCACGTTGCACAATAACGAAGGCTCGTACCTGGCTCACACTCAGGGGAAAAAGCATCAAGCAAATTTGGCAAGAAGAGCTGCCAAAGAAGCTAAAGACGCCCCTTCACAGGTAACTTCAATCAATAATACTCAAGCAACCACAAGTCTTTCATTAACTTTAATTAATTATTTATTTTTTGAATCAATCCAACAGCCAGCACTTGAAAAGCCAAGAGTTGAACCAAAGAGATTCGTCAAGATTGGAAGACCCGGGTACAGAGTGACGAAGCAAAGAGACCATGAGTCTGGCCAACAGTCTCTTTTATTTCAAATTGATTACCCCGAAATAGCTGATGGTGTCTACCCTCGACATCGATTCATGTCTGCATATGAACAACGTGTTGAACCTCCAGACCGCAAATGGCAGTATGTACTTTTTGCTGCGGAACCTTATGAAACTATTGGTTTTAAAGTTCCTAGCAGAGAGGTGGATAAGGTTTGTCATCCATACCTTTCAAATTTAAATCATCATCTCTATTTCTCTATCATCATTTTATCAAATCAATGTGAAATGTGTTAAAACTAAAAACATTGTAAATCTCTCTTCCATTCTGTGTAGACGGAGACAAAATTCTGGACTTTTTGGAACAAAGATACTAAACAGTTTTTTCTCCAGTGTACATTCAAAGTGGAAAGCAAAGGTCGAATGATGCCACCTCCACCACCACCTCCAATGATGGGACAAGGAGGGCATGGCGGTAATAATCCACCACCACCTCCACTCCCTCATGCACCACCCCCACCTCCAAGTGTTCCTGCTCCACCACCACCAAGAAATATCTAAAGTTAAGCTTATTTCTTAAACTTGCTGATTTGATTAATTGTTACTTTAAGTTGGTTTTCTACAGATTCAAATAAAAAAGGTTGTCAAATTACAAAAAGCCCATTTTAAATAGTTTACTGTTTGTTCTATGAACAAAACATGTCGCTTGTATTATATTTGTATGACCATGTAATATGGATCATTAACTCCCAGTTAATTCTCATTTTCATGGTCAGAGCTTTGCGACCTCCAGAAGAGAATAACATTGCAATTAATATTAACCTGCTTCTCAATTGCCAAAAAATATTGACTTTGAGGGAAGTTAGAGCGTTGAGTTGGCAGATTACATAAATGAGAGCACTCATATAATAATAATTGAAGTGAAGTAATGGTCTTTGCATAATGCTAAATCCTCCATGCACTCTGAAATTCAATTCGGTGGTCATGTAATAACAAACCACTGAAATATTTCTAATTTAAAATTTGTTTTCCTATTTCTGAGCAGTTTCAAAAGAATGGAGGACACACGCCCAATTATATGTTTTATTTATGGACCGAACTATAAACATCGCATTTAGTGTGCATAAATATTCAATTAAGTTGACAGTGATCCATTAGACAGCAATTAAAAAACATTATTTTTTAGACAACCCATTTCCTCCTTGTTCACTAATAGATGAGATAATGGGATGGGCATGGGCATCTGTCCAGCCAGGTAGGCATAATTTGTATAAATGAGTGATAGTGATACTCCGCAGGGTAAAAGAGGAAGAGCATTCCACATAATTAGTGGAATACACCCAAACCACTAGAGAATAAAAATGCTCATAATATTTAATAATTCTATTTACTCCTTTTAAGTTCATTTGCGAAATTCCAAACCTAAAATACAAACATGATAAATTATTAATTATAATTAGTTTTAAAGTTTTGATTACTCTTTTAAATTATTTAAACAATGTAAATTTTAGTTTCTCAAGAGACAAGAATTGTCTTTTGAGTCTTTTCCGTGCTTTGCTTAAATTATAGCAATGGCATAATCAGTAGAGTGGCTTCTTCAGATTCTTCAAAGGTATAAAAATCCCATTCAAGCCCTTCCCCGAATGCTTAAATAAATCAAAGCCCCTGTGAAATTTTGTTATGTCTACAGAATGCAAACGATGGCAGCTTTAGCATTAAAATTGATAAAATGACACATTGAATAACGTTTCTAATTTCCTGGAGAAAACAATGAAAAAATGATTAGACATGCAAGTTTATTTTAGCTCCTAAGCTCCTAAAAGTGTAAGAAACTAACTTACATTCCTCCAACACGACTCAGCGAATCTCTTCAGATTGACTTTTTGAAACTTTTTCTGTAAAGACACCATATTTTTTAATTTAAAACAATGGTAAAGTTCACAGACTACCAAAGAAAAATGTGGCTTTGGCTAACATACGTCACAGTTTGCACCCATTACATCGAAAGAGATAAAAATGGTTCCTTTATTATCAAGGAAAATGGTCGAATTCGAAAATTTCTTTATTATTCAATCTGGGTGAATTCAATAGTAAAAGTGACTTACTTGATTCTTACTTATCAAGGTTTGCTTCTTCATGTGGGATTTCTAGATCAAATGTCAATATGGGATTGGTTCCTTTGTTTCTTTGAACTTTTACAAGAATGTAACATGTGGTTTCGAAAGTATCCTCTTTACGAAGTTTTCGTTGCTAATTGGAGAGTTCAAGAAGAAGTTTTTAAAAATCTTGGATCACCCAAAAATATTGAGGACAAAATTTTGAAAAATGACAAATTCCTTGTTCATATGCACACGTAAGTCCATCCAACTTTAAATCCTAAACACCCAAGCCTTTTGAAATTGAATTTGTAAAGAAGACTTGGCAAAATCATAATTTTCAGAACGATCGTAGTTGTGGGCTGTTGTGCTCTAATGGTTCAATTCTTCACAGCTCCAAAATACGCCTTGAACACATTTGCCATAATTCCCTTTGACAATTGGCCGTTTCGAATATTTTTCGCTGCTCATGAATTCTTCTACATGTGGCATATTTGGGTTCACGCAGCAAGCTCAGTTGTCATAGGTCAAGTGTTTGCTGTGACATACACTCACCT
Organism: Isotoma viridis; assembly: GCA_034696425.1. Classification (NCBI taxonomy): domain Eukaryota; kingdom Metazoa; phylum Arthropoda; class Collembola; order Entomobryomorpha; family Isotomidae; genus Isotoma; species Isotoma viridis. The sequence goes on from JAQGAA010000115.1 coordinate 9,238, forward strand.
TCTATCAGAAATGGCTCAAGTCATGAAACAATTGCCTAAATTAGGCACACTCAACCCCATGAAGGAAACAGATCCATCAAACTCTTCATCATCCCAAGACTACCTTCTACTTTCAAAAGGATCAACAGAGACAATGGATTACTTATACATTGGTCCAAGAAAATCAAAATTGTCCCGTTTTATCCCTGATCGGACTTTAAACCCTAAAGCTAAAGTGGATGGAACTAATTACGACATTCTCACGTTACTCCACGACTACAAGAAGATAATGCTAGCAGGTAAAGAATTTAATGGATGGGCTGGAAAACTAGTGGGTGGGGTTGTGGCAACACTTTATGCCCAATTCGTCTCAGATGTCTTTATGATGATTCAACTTCTCAAAGAACCCGACACTGATTTCATGGGCGTGTTTTTCTTTTTTGAGGATGCGTTTGTAGGAATGTTTATGATGTTTCGAATGCTCATTCTAATGTCTAGAGTTTATCCCGCTTCGGAGGATTTCCTTCAAGCGTATAAAGATTATTTGCAACATGAAGTCCCCACAAGAAAGTATTTGCTTAAATATGAGAAAACCCTTCGAAGCGTTGCTGCAAAGTTGGGAGGCCATTCTACAAGCCCGAAGACAGTTCCAACCGGGATTAATGTTTTGTTTAATTATTACATTGCTGCTGCCATGTGGCAAAGACCAAAAGATCGTTTGACCTAAACCCCAAATTCGTAAATTATTCTTTGATTATCATTGACTCATAGTTTGAGTTAATCGAAAATGATGAATCATGATCATAGCAGAAAATGCATTGGAATTCGCCATTTCTCCATCAATACATTAGAAAATGATAATATAGGGTATTTTGCCCAGCCTGAAAAGCTGCACCTTAATTTACAATTTTGGTTTGAATACAATTTTTGAAAAAAGAGAAAATAAATAAAAATTGCCTGCTATAAACTTAATTACAATTCTTCGTGTGCATTTATATCTCTCAAATATATTAATTGCGTCTTGAATTATTAACAAATTATTCATGATAAACGTATACTGGGGAACACAGTAAATTATTTAACAATCCATCAAAGTTTTTAGGTTTTATCGATTTGTTCTGAAGAAGAATTCATTTAATTTCGTAACAGTTTTAAGAGAACAAATAAAAAGCTTCAATCTTATTTTGGAGCTGGGAATCCATTATCAGAAAATACTTGTTTTAGAAATAGAGCCGAGTCTTTGGGTGTTCTTGTGAGTTCTGGATCACTATAGTTTACATAGTTCACTCCAAATCGAATTCTAAAATTTAAATAATCAAATTTTTCCATAAAAATTGAATATTTCTGAAATATGATTCCATTAAATTAGAAAATATTCCAACTTATTTGCAATCTAATTAAAATGAATGTTCAAAACTCACGTGTAGCCGGATGCCCATTCAAAGTTGTCAATCAAACTCCATCCGGTATAACTCCTCACATCTGACCCATCCAACTTAATTGATTTGAGTACATTATTTATGTAATTTTTATAGAAATCCACTCGTATAGGATCATTGACTCCATCACTTAAATATCCTCCATATCCATTCTCAGTGATATAAATGGGATAATTGTATTCCCTTGAAATCCAAGTGATGACTTTCCTCAGACCCCAAGGTGTAATTGGCCAATTTACGGCAGTGTAATTCCATGCTGGATCATATTCCATTTTGATATTTGCATCACCATCCAACCAAGTGCTTTCACCGTCTTGAGCAGGAAGTACGAGATACGAGAAGTAATGATTTAACCCAAGAAAATCCAACGTTCCTAATTTTATTTAAACATTAAAATCACATATTATTAGACATTTTTTAAATGAATTAATTGTTTTGTTTAAAAAAAGAAAAGAGACCATTAATAGTTTGAGTCCATTCTTCATCAAAGCTAGGCAACCTGGATTCATTTCGTCCTTCTTGTTCGCTTTTTCTATCAATTATTTCTCTCATGATTGGTGGATATTCTCCACGTAAAAGGGGGTTTGCCCACCATCCGTACTATGCAACAAAGCAAGACAACAAATAAATCATTGATAAGTTTGAAATGTCAACCTAATTATAGTCACTGCTTTTCATACATTATTTACCTGTATGAATTAACTTAATTCATAATTTATTGAAAAGCTTAAACACACAAACCCTTACATGAAAATGCATAGATCGATCAGACGCTTCAATGTCCTCAGGATTATTTGAATCCTTAGGCTCTGGCCAGTCACAATTTAAAGTAATTCCCATTTTTCCATTTTGCTCAGGTCTAAACTGGGAATCATAAAGTCTATAGGCCACTGCATGAGATTTGACAACATTATGAGCACAAATATAAGGTTTGACAGGAGGTTCTTGAAAAGGATTGTGTTGAGCATAAGTCCAGTCCGAAGGACAAAATACATGAGGTTCATTAAAGGACAACCAAAGTTTTACTCTGTCACCAAATTGAGTGAATGCAATATTTGCATAATCCCTAAAGTGATTAACGATTGTTTCGTTAAGCCAACTTCCATCTTGTACCAAAGGCATAGGCAAGTCCCAATGATACAAAGTAATAAAGGGCTGGATCCCTCCAGCAATTAGAGTATCTATCACTTCATTGTAATGGTCAATCCCTGCTTGGTTTATTCCATCTGCTATTTTACCAGTTGGCACAATTCTCGCCCACGATAAAGAAAAACGGTAGAAGTTCGCCTGCAATTAAAATGTAGCATTTTAAATCTTCTCACGCTTAACTTAATTTGTATACGATTTTATAATTTAAATTGCATTTCTCATTTTATAGAAACCTAAGATAAGATTATGAAGACAAACAGTAAAACTGGATTTAGATTTAGAACCCCTTACGACGATTGTCTATAAACTATCTCAGCAGTGTATAGAGTATATAAAGCTATATACCATTTATTACAAGGGATTATAAATTAATTTGTCAGGCAATTGTAAATATCAATTAAGATAGATATTTATGACATACCCCCATATTCTGTAAAAGTTCCGTGTCCTCTTTAAATTTGTGATAAGAATCGCACGCAACATCCCCATTATGACCATTTGCAACGTTCGATCCATTATTTTCATGGCTCCAAAAGTCCCAGTTTGTTTCACCTTTTCCTACAATTTTTACAATCAAAAAGGGGTTTTTTCAGATGCTTTTTAAATAAAACAGGATATTTAAAGTAAATAAATGTTGAAAATGTTAACCATCTTCATTCCAAGCTCCTTCAATTTGATAAGCAGATGTTGCAAGTCCCCACATAAACCCTTCAGGAAAAACCTCATAAAGAAACTCATCCTCTTCTTGTAATGGCTTGGCAATATTTGATGCACATTCTCCAATAATTACGAAGAATGCTAGCAAAGCTACTAGCCCTCGTTTCACCACAACCATTTTATCCAAAGTTTTTAAAAGTGAAATGGTAATATTGTCTCATTCGAAGGATAAACTAAATGAGAATGAGAACCTACTTATGATTTGTATCACAAGAGATTAAATATTGTTGAAATGTTTGATGATAAGATAAAGAGTTACAATATGTTCACATGCATGTTTTTCACCCCATCATCTCCGATTCTGATGGGTGATATCTTAAAAAATCAAGTAAAAATCAGGATGAGGTGAGTAAAATGTCCAATCAGCTAATAACAAGTTTCATTGGAGCAGTGGGGGGTCTAAAGTTGTCCATTTAGACTGGCACACTAATAAGCAAGTAATAAAGGCGCTTACATATATATATTCGTTAAATTCGGAGATGAGACAAAAACCTTGCATTGTTAGTACCGATCAATGTCAATTTAATCTTGAGTAAATGAAATTCCACAGTCAAAACTAAAACCATTTCATTAATTGATTTCTATTTAGGTTAATGTTTCAATCTTTTAAGTTAAGCGTCATCCAAATAATGGAAGTGAAGAGATGAGCCCGAAAAGATAAATAAATATTTAAACTTTTATTTTGCAGATCCTCGTTAGATTAAACTCATCATGTACAAATTTTAAATAAAAGTCTGTTGCATGGGATACAAAGTACAAAATTATCGCCAACTCCAGTAGCATATCGCGTTGGACAAAATGAGCATTTTAGTTAAATAGTAAACAATTCATAATAACACTAATGTTGAAAACTCCTTCATCTTTTATTTTTTAGTAAGAGACACTATAGACACAGAAAAATATCCGGACATTTAAAATGTATAAAAAATTAATTTAATATAACTAATTATATGTAGTAATTTTAATCACGATACTGACACCTGATTAATTATGGTTTACGGTGATAGCATGGCATGCATACGATATCTACTCAATCCCTGACGGTATCCGGAAGAGAAGGTACGGAGGTATGATGACAAGTTGACAAGAGGGGAAAATGATAAGAAGTGAAGATATCTATTCAATCCCTTCTAAGTCATCTGGCAAACAAAGTCCAACCCGTCTGTCCTCATAGAATTTAATTACAAGTTGAGGGATTCTTTCATTACATTCTTGAGCTGGAATAGGATCCACTTCATCCGTTCCTACCCATCTCACTAGAAAGTTTTGTTTTTTATCAGCTTCATTAAGGGCTAGACCAATGATATCCTTTGGTTTCAATCCTCTGTCCCATCCTCTTTTTTGCTTTGCCTGACAATAAGAGTTAAAAGTTAATTCTTAATTACTAGCTTCATTAAAAACCAGTTTAATAAACTCACCAATAATTGTCTTTCGAACTCTTCAACTAATTCATCACAATCTAGGTTTTCCTTTGGCTCCCATGTATCGAATTCCCTAAAAAGATGCAAAACAAAACGTCAAAAAACTTACTTCGGTGTTCGGATGAAAGGAGTTTGAATATCAAATAAGGAATTTGTAAAACTTACGGTCCGTATCCCTGCCATTTGAGATAATACTGAATTTTTCCATTCACGATTCGTTTGTCTTTAATTTTTTCAACAATGTAAATCTCTTCTTCCTCTTCTTCTTGGACGTCATCTTGGACACTTGGGTCATCCTCAATCTCAGTATAGGAGTGAGTTTGTTTTCGACGGGTGCTACCTCCCATCTCTGCTGAACTTACACCGTCCAGTTAATTACCGTACAACTCCTTAATTAAATAAACAATCCGCAACAATGCAATTAATCCTTAATAAATCTGCAAACAAAACAATTACACGACTACAACCAACAACAATGCACTCCACAATGCACAATGGATGATGGACAATCCAGAATAAGATGAGCAAAGTATTTTGTAGCCGCGTAGTAGAGTCACTCTATGCTTTCCTACATTTCTCAAAGATCTCTTACTGCCGCATCGCATGCCGCAGGTGAACGCGAACGCATCAAAAGCGTCAAAACCCCCAATACAACCTGCGCTTTTTCTATCATCATTTTAATAAAGACTTTAACTTCAAAGCCTAAAAGTGAGTTGCATCTTACTAAATATTGCTAAGTGATTATAAGCTGTATTTGTTGTATGCAATGTGATTGCTCAAGGAAAAAGAACGTCCGTACGTATCTAAATATTAATTCAGAGAGTTGAGCAACCAAACCACTCCCCCCAGAGGGTGTGGTCAGTCTATTCTGTAATAGCGATCCCAACAATCTAACACTCAATCAAGCACTAATAAATTACATTATTTAAATAATATTTGACAAGATAAAACACGTGAAGCAGTTGTTCCTAGTAAAATCGTTCCTAGTAAAAAGGTTGTACGTTTATAGACCCAATATGTTCCGTTCCAATGATTTCAAAGGATGGCACATGCAGGATAAATTACAAAGTTGAATTACAATTTGATGCTTTCTTAAAACATGACCACAAAATGAGGCACACGAGAATGAGGCTGTTTCGATAAAATTAGTTATTAAAACATTGAAAGTCTATGAAATGAAGTGTTCTTACCGCTATGACTATAAATGTAACACGAGTAATTTCATTCAACAGCCTTAACCGCATTCTCTACAAATTAATTGATGTGTTTTTAGAATTTAAATTGATGAATCTCTCAGAACTTTTCTTATGCCAAGTCACACACACGAATATCAAGCAGTAGCAGTGGGTTCTCTCGGCAAATCTACATTTTACATCCATTTACAATTTCCTCTTTTTATTCTTATAGCTTTTTAGTCATTTATTTTAAGATACATTTTTCAGAGTTAAACAAAAAAATGAATTACAAATTTTTCATAATATTTGAAGTAATTGTTCATGTATTCTCGCAGAAGATTGAGGAATTGGGTAAGTAATCCATAACATATTTTCAAAATTCATGATTGAAAACTTGAGTATAATTAAAAACAGCTATCAAAACATTTGGCCAATGCTATTAGTCCATACACTATTTATCTCGTAGGCTTTCTACAAACTTTTGTTCCATTCTCTCAAACTGTTTTAAAGGCAAAAATGTTGTATTTAAGGTCTCTTAAATGTGATGAAAGAGCATGTGACCCTATCGGGTTTCTCAAGTGGAGGAACATTTGCTCAGCAACTTCAAGTCTCTTACTCTTCAGTATTTCAAGGGGTAGGCGTCTTTTCCCATGGTGAGAACATTTAAACTTAGTCATTCATTTTGTTTCATGATTTTTGAATGGAATTTTGAATACTTTTCAGTGTATTATAGATGTGGAGCTCTGACAGGCTTTGCAATAGATTGGGATAAAGCTTGTGCATCCAAGTACAAAACACCAGAAGCAGAATGGTATAACACGGATTTAGTGCACAAGGATATCAAAGACTACTACGAACGAGGACTTATTGACGATCCGAGCAATTTAAAAGACAAGAGACTTTATGTCTATGTTGGCCTAAGAAGTGCATTTTGTAGTCCAGGTATTTCACCATTCTTATCAAACTCAAAATCACGATTCCAGAGGTATTTCATTCTGGTGCATTTTCATCTCATTTTCAGTTCAGAGTTTAAATATCCTTAAAGTGTTCGAGAGATACATTCAAAACCCATACAAAATAAAAACAAGGGTTCAAGATTCTGTATTCGTCATGGTATGGCTCAAATCATATTCAGTTAAAATTTTAAAATTATATCCACATAATTAATTTTAAAATAACATAATGCCCCACTTATTCTCACCAGTCGGGTGTCTGGTTAAATCAAGTTTCCGGTGTATAATAATCCGCAAATTTTTTTGCTATTTTTATGAGTTAGATTGACCGTGGAATGAAATGCATTATTTGCTTATGGAACACATGCCTTAGAAAAGCACTTAATCACATTCACATTCAATTTTCTTTGAAACAATAAAATTGATTTGTTATAGCCAACAGACAGTAATTTTGGTTTAAATTGCACACAACCTGCTGCCAATAAATCTTTCATAGGAAATTGTGGATTCTCCGGAGCTTATGAAGCAATTCAATTTTTATTGGCTGACAATTTTCGTATCGCGTACCCAAAACGTAATAAAATAATCCAATATTAATTTATCTTCATTTACCAAAATTATTACAATTATAAATACCAACTGTACCAATTAAAATGAATTGGATTGATATTACAGCGTGCAAACTAAAGCCAAAGCCCCAATTACGATATTTCAATCAAAAACCTTTTTTAAATGGGTTGAAGAACCACCAAATGGATGATGTCGGCACATTTTATGTTCCATTAAAATGCCAACTTGGATTTCCTTGTCTTTTCCACGTATTTTTTCATGGATGCTGGAATTCTAGGTATTTTAAATTTAGTGTTTCTTAAAGAATCAAAAACTTTACATTTGTAAAATTGTTGTAGGAATTTGACAGGAGACACTTTTATAGTGAATAGTGGATATCTAGAAGTAGCAGACAAAAATGACATAATAATGCTATTTCCTCAAAACAACCCTGTGCAACTTTACAACACGAGTACGAGAGGATGTTGGAATGTTTTTGGTTCAGGGGGTGACTTATTATGCGCTACACAACAAGGAGAGCAAATTGAAGCTGTTAAAAGAATGATTGAAGCTGTTATGGGTCCAATTCCTTATGCTACTCCTCCTTTCACCACCACAACCACATCTTATATTTTCTAACGCTTTACAGTAACAAAAAAATTCTATTTGACAGGTTTTTTAAGTTAGATATTTGAATAGGTACTAAAAATTTGTTAATTAATTATGAAATTAAGATGTTGCATTAGAGAGTAAAACATTACTAAAGAAAACTGAACCACTAAATTACTTGTCAAAAAAGTTGGATTAAAAATTGAGTTAACAATTGAATTGTCTATTGAATTTACAATGTTCTGGCATTCCTTTTATTAGAAAGATTATTAAGGAACTAGTAATTGATTGATGAGAATCATGATTCATGATCGTTGATTGAGGCCAAGGTGCTTATACTTCGAGTTGACCTTCGGCCTCCGAGTTTGTTCAGGAGCTTATATTTAGTCTATAATGTATCTCCAACATTAGATGAGTATTAAATTGTATAAATTGTTCACTTAAAATTATAATCAATCAATATAATAAAAATTACTACATTTTTTTAATCTTATTTAAATTTTCATTAAAATAGAATGAAGTGTTTTCAAACATTTTCATTCCGTCTGGCCTTTGAACTATTTTTTTCAACTATTCAACGATTATTAGTATTATATACCTTAAATCATGACAATAGGACAAAACTCACAAAACTGAGTACAAATTCAAGTAAATAGAGTCAGATCAGATTGAGAGATGAAGAATAATATGAACATTATTTCAGTATATTATAATTGAACCAAAGAACCATACATCCGTATACTTATAAGAAAAAGCCTGTGATTAAATAACCCAACCCTAGGAAATAATAATTTAAAAGTGGAACAACCCGGAAATGAAATAAGTTCACATCTCTCAGCAACCGAAAAAAGGATTTAGTGCCCGGGTCTAAAGATGAGCTGGAAAGAATACATCCATCTCTGTGTCTAACAGCTACACAGGCATGCTTAATAACGAGCAAGTCAAAGGCGTCAAAGGTACTCATGATGGTAGGAGTTGGAATACAAGGACAGAAGTGGGTAGTAAGGAGAATCATAACAGTTTTATAATCATTTAAGCTCCTTTCTGCAAGTTACACAACTTTCCTTGAACTAAATCAAGAGCTAAGAGAAACACTTATGTATGAAACCATACTTATACGGTTCACCAATCTTGTGACATGAAATTGTCAATTATTACAATTCCAAGAGTTTGGGACATACGCTCGGAGTGTCATTCAACATTTCTCGATGATAACCGCAACCTTTGACATTAGACTTTATCTTAAGAGTCCACTCACTTTGTCACAACTCCAGCTACCTAACCTAAACAAACAAACAGGCCACTTGGGCATGATTCAAGTCATTTTCCCGTTTAAAAAAGTCCCTGAGTTTGTAAACCGACCCTTCGGTTATTTCACCCGGAGAAACCAGGGAAAGGAGGTCGAATATATTGTGTGGGTAGAAAGGGAAAGCAAACTCCTCTCTCCTTCCTCTCTCTCTCTCTTGCTGGAGAAATCAATAAAATGGAATAGTATTGAGTCTATATAGAACATATACAAGTCACCTTAGTCACCACTGACTCGGATATAGTCAACAGGTGCAGACTTTCCATCTCTATTTCTATAGAGAGAGATAAACTTATCACATCAAACACACCCGTCTCTCTCCTCATCTTCAAATAATATTACAATTTAACTCAATACTTCTTCTTTTCTTACATTAGGCTTTTAAATCCCACACACCTCCGCCATTTTCATCACAATTTCAAATTGGACACTTCATTCTACGACAACTTTCTTCCGAACATTTCCCATATAATTTCTCTTGTCTTGACTTAAGAAGTTCTTAACTTGAATATCAGCTCACTCCGCAAAAAACCCTTTTAAATTTAAAGAAACTTACAACAGCAACTACTCAAAAGGACAAAACACTTAAGATACCATTTAAATATTACTTGATTGACTCCATCCACCAAAAACTTTGAAGATGTTCCATTTAGAAGTGTACCCATTCCATGAAGTCCAACTTACGGAAAGATTCCGTGAATTTTATCAAAATTCACGTGACCCATTTCAATTGGGAACAGTATTCATTGAAAGGGATCCAGATTTTTCCGAACTTTACGTAACATGGATTTGTAAAATGGGTCAAATAACATTCTGCGAGCCGAAGCCAATCCTACAAATCCTTGAGTTTTACCAGTCAACCTATTACGTTACAACTGATCCCGCTGTAGTCAACAAAGTCCGAAGTCCCCAAGTATGCGTTGCTTTGATTGACATTCCACCCGAGACGAAAGAAATCCTTACTTTGTACAGCAAACGCGTAATGCCATTTCGATTTCAAAACGGACCCACATATTCATTTGCCACAAGTTGTGCGCAAATATGCGATTCCTTTAAATTGAGGGATAAAATATCCGAGCTTATTACCAAAGCTCACACGGAATACGCTAACAACGCGGAGATTTCTTTGCCCATTCAATCAAATCCACTTTTTGATAGCAACTACATTGTGGAGCCACGTCACTCTCATTTACTTACAGAAGAATGTCCCAAATTGCTTTGGAAGTGTGGAGTCTCTAGCTGCGAGTTTGGAAGTTGCATTCCAGACGAAGTTGATGATCATCTTCATGTTCATCCATATGAGTTCAGAATCTACATGTAAATCAATGGAAAATATAATCAAGAGAAATACATATTTATCTACTTTAATGAAAACACCCAAATGAAATTACTCACTACGGCCCAAATTATATAAATGTTATTCACTTGAGCTTAAATTTTATTCAAAGTGAGGAATTTTGAAATTTAAAGGAACAACATGAGTTAAAAATGTGCTATTAACTCAATGTACTAAACCTTTAGAAATATAAATTTGAGCAAAGCTCAATAAACCTTTCTTAGCGATTGCTTAATTATAGTAAAGGAAAATAGTAGAATTAATGAAGAATTAACAATATCCTATTGCGAGAAAGAAAAAGAAAACCTTTTTAATTTCAAAAGTTGATAAAATTAGTTGTATGAAAAAAAAACGTTCTTTTGAATTTTTTACATACATACAGATACAGTTAGACTTTCAAGATTTTACAATTTGAGGGTAAAATTCACGGAGAAAAAGATTAGTGTGGATTTTAAAATTAGTATTAGCATTTGCTGTGTGTGGATGAAGTGAATTTAAAAGATTGCAATGCAAAAATGATTATTAGAATGCAACACAAAAACACATCCATAGAACCTCTAATGTTCTTTAATTTAATATTCAAGTTATTTCATGACTGGAGATTTAAAAATGTAAGTGTTATTAAGATGTACTAATATTTTTACTTGAATCCTTATTTTTTAATCTTTTGGCATTTTCGAATCGTTAAAACTATCAAAAATAAATATTCTTTCATTGTATTATTTAGTTCTGTAAAAGATGATGAGAAGTTGACTGTATAAATGTTTGGGTTGCTGGAGCAGAAGTAAAAATGGTAATTTTTGTCACTTTCCTTTACTCAAATATTATAGTTTAGCGTATGACTCAAATAATTAATTACTTTTTTCCTATTGCCTTTTCCAGCCCAAATAATACGGACAAAACATTGGAGTTGTCCCAACTTGGTTTCATATCCCGAGAGAATATGTACCAGTAAATGCATACTACGATGCCGATGCACATTGACAACACAAGACAAGAGTTAGTGAGTTAGGAAAATTCAGAAGGTGATTTTTTAATTTGAAAATTAAACAAAGTGTAGAATTTAATGTTTAGACTATAGCGAAGTTTAAATTAAAATATAAATTTAAAAAATGAACTCAAATCCTCGTGAGGAATTTAAAAAAGTGTCAAAATAGTATAATAAATCATGTATGAACTTCTGGTACTCATTGATATTAGCAGTATTAATATTTAGATAAACTAAAGTATTTAATTAGGTTGGTGTGAGCACAATTCTCTAATTAACAATTGTAATGTACTGATATTATGGAAAGTCTAAAAAACTATGTTGATCTCAATGGATGGTAACAATTGTGTTCTAAAACGCTTAGGGGTCAGCTCGCAGTGCAAAACCGAAGGCACAATTTACGTTGAAGTCTATTCTGTTAGAAATTGTTGTAGGAAATAAGTATACAGGGTCTCGTCATTTCATTAAGATAAAAACAATTAATTACTTGGAAAACTCAATGAATCCAACTATTTACAAGTTTAAACTTAAAATTAAATGAGAGAAGAACCAAAACCTCATAAAACTTAGGTGGGAGAAGGACTCAAGGTCGATGAAGTAGCCAAGGGAGTTATACCTTCAGTAAGATCAACAGAATTGAAACATAATCTGTTTACATATTATGGCTGAACATTAATCATAAGATTAAACCTTTGGCTTAATATTTTATGTAATTTACTGCGCAATGTATTATCAAATTTGTGAATTACATTTCCATACTGTTAATCTATTCTGCTAAGATTCCCATTTTTGTGTCAAAAAAATAATCAAAAAATTAAAAAATAATTGAAAAAATGCTTTTGTTGTTTAGAAAGTTGAGATGTAAAATATACATTATAAAAATGCTTTCATCGTTTGTGATAAAAGATAAATGAGTGTGAATTATGATTGGTTTTTTATTTCGTATAAAATGTGGTTTATATTAATCTGTTTGCGAATCTTCATGCATTTATAATTTATTAAATATGCACAGATTACTTTTGTTCTTTAGGAAAAAACATTTTGAAAGTCTAATGATAACTCTAATATAAAATATGAATGTCAGTATTAAGGAGTAAAATCATATTAATGTAGTCAATGTGATGAATATAATTATTGTAACGCACACAACGCACCTATGTAGAAGTAAGTGAGTCTCCACCATAAATATCTATTAATTTAATGCTAAAATTTTAGTAAAATATCTTTGTGTTTAATCTTAATTTTAATTAAATAAAAGTATTAAAAATAATTTTTGTATTGATTCCTTTAGAATATCATTTAATTCAGAAGAACGTGGCATAAGGACACTCAATATTTAAATAAATCAAGCTGAATTCTCAACCAACATTTACGTTACCTTTGCAAAATTTCTATAAATGGAATTTTATTTTTTTTAAATAATAATTAACCCACTTGTCTCTCTCTATAACTCTGTTTTACCTCAACTAGGCAATTAGCATATTCCAATTACCTAAGTGTTTTACATTAATTAGCAAATTAGCATACACATTTTTTTCAATGTTATAAACAACAAATACATACAAACTTTGCGTTTCTATTAAAATGTCATGACTTTTACAGCCATTTCAATCCACCAAGCTCGTTTATTGATTTGAATTGAAACTATCTACGCCAAAATCTTAAAAATGAAGAAAAATAGTTGTATTAAAATAATTGTATTAATGAATGACAACAAGTTAATGCTTCAAAAAGAATTTATGATTTATTTTAAAAATGATAAAAGTAAGTGCTAATGAATAAACATGAAATGTCTAAATACATATTGTTCAAACTAATTTTTCCCATCTTCAGCCTTAAAACCACTTTTTAGTAAAACATTGTCCAAACCCATTTAAGTTGCATAATTTATAAAAGATGCGACATCCACACTTGTCTGTCTATTAACTCTTTAAATTAATCCTTCTAAAAATATCTTTTAAAATGTTCAAAGTCAAAGATCTTTTGATGAATTGCAACTTTAAATACATGCAAATTTAAATCACCTTAAAACCTACTTTTTAAATAAAAAAAAAATTGTAAAATTACTGGCATTATACATTTTAAAAGCATTTGTGATAGCAAGTTTCACTATTCTTTAAGCACGCTAACAAACATTTTTAAACTTTCACAAGAAATAATGAATAAGCTAACCAGAAAATATTGGATTTTTGCGTTAATATTTTATTTTAAATTTCAAGTTTCGAATTCATTTGCTCCAATGCAATCATTAAACCAAATTGCAGAGAAACAAGACTCAATTGATATTTCCAATTTCTGGTGGTTTGGGGTTTATCCAAAGGCATATTTGATTGGAGGTGCTATTTGTGCATTTATACTAATTTGGATTAAAGTCCGAACACTGATCTTCTATTCTCAACATTACGGCTTAAATACAAAACAAAAATCATTCAATTCAGACTTGAAAGCTGATAATTGGAATTTACTGCTACAAAGCGTTTTAAAAGGTATAACATTATATTTAAATTGTTCTTTCATTCATTATGTACTTAAACAGTTTTATGTTTAAATTTCAAATATAATTTTGGTAACGCCTTTTGCAAAATGAATTGTTGAATTTTGTTTTAGGAATTTCTTCTGAATTTTGAAAAAACGTATAAATCCCTGGAGGGATTTCGGCAAAAATATTCCAACGTTTTTAAAATAAAAAATTCTTAAATAGTTGAAATTACGAGTTTAAACATTTTAAAAAGTTTATTGAAATAATTTTTTAACATGCGGGAGATAAAAAGTGTTAAGTTTCCCAGTTTAAATGTAACGAAATATTTAATAATTTACATAGCAATTAGCAGTTTTGCTTTAAAGGTTTGTAAATGTCAATTAGATGGATATTCGAATATAGTTGTAATACCAGCAGTGCCTTCTGTAAATTGTGCAAATACGGAACAAGGTATGAAAGATGGAGCATTCGCTACGATTGGATTCTTCTTTGCTGGTCTTTGTGGAATGATTCTCTTTTGGATTTTTGTTCGTCTTGCTTATTTTCCTAATTCAAGTTTAGGATACAAAAGATCCCTTGGTTTTACAAATACAATTCAAAAATGGAATTTTGATGATCTTGTGAAATTTACTAATATAATTTTTAATGAATAAAAATAATTTTGGCTTATTGTACGGTGCGAGTGTAAATGCTCATTTCATTCAATTATGTTTTATTTTACTAAATCAACATAAAAAATTGCTCATAAGGTTTATGAATGAAGACTTTAATGTTATCATGAGCTATCCGGAAGGATTCAGAAATTCGAATGAAATTCATTGGAATAATTTATTGCTAAGATAAAAGACTATATTTTAAATTGTTTTTTTAAGTTTCACTTTTATTTAACTTTATCAACTCGAATAATTAAATATTTTTAATACATTTTAAAACTCTCCAGTACACATTTAACATGGAGAGTTATAAGATAAGTTTTAAATTTAAAGATCATTCCGATCTACTTAAGTCATTTATTATAAGGTTAAAGTCTATTACAAAACTATTTTCTGGAAAGCTGTTTATGGAAGTTTGTGCAAAATGATTATTATGTTTTTCCTCTTTATTCTTTTATTATTAATTATTCTCTTTTGAAGAAACACGAGACTACTGTTCAGGTTCACCATTATTTGCTTTCAGTTCTTGTTCTTCTCTCTGAAGTAATGCAATTTCCTCCCTATTTATAAAATAATAGCTTGGCTGGCGTCCTCGCTGAAAAATTCAACAATTAATTTAGAAATAAATTTTCAAAGGAATTAAAAAACAATGAACCTACCAAATCTTTGACGACCCTTTTGGCCCCATTCCGAACAAGAATTCGTGTCATTTTTTCAACTTTCTCAATTCCCATTGCATAATGTAATGGAGTTCTCTCGATCTTAAAAATTTAAAAAGTCATTGTTAGGAGAGAGATTTTTGGAAGTATTGTTAAAAAAGGAATGTTAACATACATTATCCCCTCGCTTCAAACTCTCCGGGAAGTGTTCACAAATAAAGCGAACGATATTGTATTCCTCAACAAGAACAGCCACGTGCAGGGCTGTTCTTCCCCAAGGACTTATTGCAATTGCTAGTCGATGGTCCCTCATCATTAAATTTTTACAATTCTCCATATCTCCATTCCGCACGGATCGGTGTAATTTGAGCAACCTCTCGTTAAAATCGGGAACTGACCTTAGAAAAAGAGCGACGTCGCGCTTTCCTGCTTTTTCTGCGAGTTCTATCACGTGAGTCCCATTAGAGTCCTCTACGTCTGTTAAATGGTCATAGCCGTCAAGTAGCAATTGATCCAGAGATTCTTTGTCACCTTTGGAATGGAACAAATTCTAAGTTAATTAAGAGTTATTCAAAAGTTTGGTGAAATAGTTTTCGTAAAACACGATGATATTAGTTAGGGATTCTTACCAGCAATAGCCATACTGACAATCCAAGAGTCAACAGTTTTGACATTTTCATTTCGATTAAGTCCCTTGGCAATATCCCTAGCAGTTCTAAGTCGTTCATCTCTCCAAGCAAGATTTACTGAAGGATTTTGAAGAAATGCTAAAATAGTGGAAGCACCACCTGGACGAGCTGCAGCGAAATGAAGTACAGATTGACCTCGATCATCTCTAGTTCCATTTTGAGAACTATCTCCTCCATCGCCTCCATCTTGGTCGTCCATTTCATCCACGTGATGAATCGCATTCTCATCATCATCATCATCTTCGTCAGCTCTAACGTTTGGATCGTTATCTGCAGCGTCTTCCAAACGTTGCATCATGTCTTCAGAGTCGTCTTCTGCTAACTCTTTAATTAATTCGCTTTGATTTGGAGCGTCATTCTCATGGAATGATTCATTTGGTGGTTGGACAGGTGAGTCTTGTTGCTCCAACTCTCTATTTTCAGCCACTTCAGGAGCAGCATCACTGTCACTGAGTTCCTTAGCTTCTTCAGCATTTTTCTCTGCTCCGGGAGTCTCTTTTTCATCTGTTTTGTCAGTGTCAGCCTCCTTATTAGTCTCTCCATTCTTAGCACTAATAGTTGAAGGGCGTACTGCTGGCGTTGGAGGCTTTGGAGTTTTCAAGCGATCTACCCCAGGGCTGGATTCGGCTTCAGCAACAGCGTCAGTGACTTTCAAAATCTCTGAATCTGCAATAATAACAGGAGCATTTTCCATTCCGACTTCCCCGCGGTACTGTTTCAAGAAATTTGCAAGGTACTCCACGGGGTCATCAGGTCTTTCATGTGACACTTGGGTCAAACCTTTGACCAAAGCGTCCCCCAACACTGTCGCTAAGTACTTGCCTTCTTCAGACATTATCGCAGGGAATTGTTTTAGTTCAGAGGGAATTTCAATATCTTCTGGGGAAGTTTGTATTACCGCACCATCATCTTCACCTTCTTGCATTGCTTCCGCCTCAGCGTTTTCTTCATTTACAACTCCACCATCAACTTCTCCTCCAACTGCTTCTGAAACAAATCACAAAATTTGTAAAATTTGCTCAAAATGTTTTCATATTTTTATGTAAACATTTAAAGCTTATTTACAAAAAGAAACTTCCGATACTTTAATAAAATTTCAAAAAGGAAATGCAAACAGAGTGCTTCATTAATTTGCCCGCAGACTGCGTAAGCGTGTGCTACTTTATAACAAAACTAATTATTAACTTTCAAAAAACCAAACAATTTCAGCATGCAAAATTAGTAGGCAAATGAAAAAATAATTTAAAAAAACATGCAACACACGCTTTCGCAGAAGAAGACAAAAACATTTCATGTTCATATTTTTTTTTACCTTTTTGAAATTTTTTTGAAAATATTTTGCAGGATGATCGTTAAGTCATAATTGAATAATTAATTATTAGTTAATTAGTTAAAGAAGCTTCTTTTTGCATTTTTAAACCTTGAATTTATTAATTTTAAATTTTCGCATTTAAATATTTCTGACTCGTCTAAATCTCAATTAAAATCAATCTCTTTCTAAAATTTAATTATCTCATTTATAATCTAAAAGTGTATAGGAATCATAAGTAATTTCTCTTGAACATTATTTTCACTAAAAGGCAAAAAGGCAATTTAAGTTTTCTTTGGGGCCGTTGCAGCCAAATCTGCAGCCCGAGCACGGGACTCTTCTATTTTGATAAGTTCGCTAACAGCTTCCGCTGTTCTTAAGGCGATTTCGTTTTCATTGCATCCGAAAGTTCGAATGTTTTCAAGTTCTATCCAATCATCAGGTGGAATTTCTTCGACATCTTCACCGCCACGGTTGCTCCATTTTACAAAAAGATGTCGAGAGTCGCATTCAGATGATAACTCTGATCTGGATTTCATTAGATGAGGCAGACGTAATCGAAAGGTTATCTGGAATTTCAAAATCATATCATTTTTATTTGAGATTTATCCTATTAAAGTTCAAAGTTCAAATGGTTTTACATTCGGGTTATTAGTCATTTTTTAACACTATATGAGTGTTTCTTTGAGGATTGAGATTTATTAAGATTTTGATTCGAGACAAAGCTTACACATAAGATTATTTCTAAATCATTATTAAAAACCCTTAACATGGAATAGGCCTCAAACCAGAGCTAAAAACCACGGGGTAGTGCCTCACCCTGTAAGAACTACACTCTTAATCTTGAGCAAAAGCAAACCACAAAAAGTTTATTACCTTGAGACCAGTTCCGCATCTGAATGGGTCAACAGTTAAAAATCCAGTTTGTGAATTATAGTGAAATTCCAATTCGTCCGTAATTAGGCGATAAAGCTCATCGAGACTTTTAAGCATTGACCCTAGTCGACCATAACGCGAAGATACAAGCAAATCCAAATGGTCTTGACCATTTATCCAAATTGTCATCGTATTTTCTGGGTTTATATAACATGAACGGGATTTGGGCCAAAATCTTGAAATTTTTGTTGCCTTTTAAGAAATGCAAACCCAATTATAGTTTAAAACATTTAAATCTAACAGAGTGGGCAAACGGTAGTAACGGTAGTCACCTCCGGAATCCAAAGTTCCTTAGTTTCCATAAGCTCATCCCTTTCCTCTTTCTCAAGGGTTTCAAGGTCAACTACAGCCCAATCGGATACTTTGTCTGCGATGTGACTTGATAAAAATGACTGAATTTCTGACAAAACTTCTTTCCTCAAAATTGATACGAATGGGTAAGGTCGGATGTTTCGAGAGAGACGAAGTCTCACTTGGCTTACGAATTTACTGGGTAAGTCCACCACTGGGATGTCCTTCTCATTACATAAGGGCACTTGACCTGAGCAATTAAGGTCAAAATTCCTGTTTAATTTACTATTATACAATCCTATAAGCTTACACGTAAGTTAATTAAGTTACACACTAACCTTGAAAAACCATAGACGGATGAGTAATACTAACAGGAATGCCCGTATTAGGCCCAAACCCATTATGGTCTGCAATAGCAGGATTGAATAACTCCCGGAAAGTAGTGTAAGCATGAGGGTCAGGAGCAACGATAAAAAATTGGGGATAAAATTTAATACAATCCAAAAGCGTGGCTCCGTATCTTGGAGTTGACCTTGTTTTGATTAAATTGAACACTTCAGGGGTCAAATATTTCTTCACATAAGTTTTTGCTATGTCCGTGGTCCCTTTTTTAGAAGTAAGTCTTCTCCAAGTTCGAGACCAAATGGAATCATCTTTGGAGATTTGTTGGTAGAAATTGTTAAGCAGGGCTAATTGGGTCTGCTCCACTTCCATCTCTTCGTCATACATCAATAAAGTCCCTCGGCGGTGTAACACTTTTTATTAGGTAGGTGGAACATTTAGCAAACACTTTTAGATCATTTTTTTAAAATCCAAAGTTTCTTATAACAGGGGTAATTAGGTTACGCAATTGACCTACTGACCTTATTACATTTATTTTAGACAAATAGAATAATAATCGTGTTCTTGGGTAATCAATTATTTAGAAAAACCTTGAAATTATGGGTATTTGTTTTCAGGACAAACCTCACAAGGTAATCGATATTAGCCAATTAATCATTAATTACTCACGAATTAGCGGCAGTTTATAAATTAAGTGTTCTACAATTATGCTAATTATTTGGACTGTTAGGTTTGAACTTTGTAAAGCGTTTATAAAACTTTGCGTCAGTGGACCGACCTTTTTTAAAGTTTGACAATAGGGCCCACATGAATCACAGGATATTACAAAATGAGCCGAAAATACATTAGCAAATCGGGAAACTTGATTTATAAACACCCCTTAAAAGATTAAGATGGGACTTACGATAATCTGCTGAATTTACAGCAGTTCCCTCCATAGGCGTTTCAACTGGATACTCCGGAGGTGGAGTGGCTGGGCGTTCCCAGGAATCCACTGTACTTTCTTTACGTTTGCCTCCTGAATCTTGACCAATGAAAGCATGTGGAGTCATACTCATTAGATCTGATTGTGTTAATAAGTCCTTTCTCCGCAAATAAATTCCTGGAGTATTCCCATCCTTATCTTTAAGATTTGGATCTGCTCCAGCTTGAATAAGTACTTTGTACAAGGCTCCTTGATCTGGCAAAGTAGCTGCGTAATGCAGGGGAGATCTTTTGTTCATGTCCATCATGTTCAAAGACTAACAAGGGTTGCATTAAAAAAATAATTTCAGTTATAGCGCTTTAATATTATACGACTCATTAGTTTACAAGAGATTACTCGTATTTAGGCTTATTTAAAGCAAAACTACTTTTTTTAATTTTCAGGACAGATTGACTTCCGTCCGATAGGCCTGTAAAAACTGCCGTAAAAATCCGAAATGTTGGGAACAAATCCAAAGCACATAATAAGTTTAGGCCATGCTATAGGCCATGAGTACTCACTCACCTGTGGATAATTTGAAGCCAAATAGCGTGTTACATTAGAATGCCCGTTTAAAACGGCTTGATGCATCGGGACTCTGCCCAACTCATCCTTAGCCTGAGCAAGACGCTTTCGATCTAGTAAACTTTGTAAATCCCTCAAGTTTCCTGAACCCGCTGCACCGTGTATTGAAGATATTTTAGCCATGTAGGCTGGAACGTTTACGAGAAACTCTTGCACTTCAGGTGAAGGACTTTGTTTATCAACCAAAAGTCCACCTTGACCATCTAGCACCATTTCAACAAGCTTTTCCATGTCACTGCATACAACCAATTCCAGTATTACTTTTAAAACCCATCTAATTAACAATCCTATGAATATAAGCGTTTGACATACCCGCTCTGCACATAAGCGTCCACATCCAGTGCAACGATTTGTGGAGACTCAGCTTCTGCCTCTTTCTCTTCCACCGCTTCTGTAGTCGTGTCCATTTCCTGTTGATCTTCTTTGACAATCGGCTCATCAGAAACCAAATTGGGATATTCGTTTTCCCAAGATGGGGTTTTAGTTTCAACCCTAGCACCACTTTTACTTCTGGAGTCAATCTTTTCAGCCTCTTTTGCTGGGTCGAGTGTTCCCAGATTCATTGCTTCATCTTGACCTTTCTGGTCATCAGGTACAACTGTTTCCTCTTTCAACTCAGCAGCCCTTTCTTCAGGTTCATTTTCAGGTACATCATCTTCCATCTTTGGCGGTTGAATGTCACTCAGTCCCTCTGCTTCAGCCTCATTCAAATCTGTCGCACTTGCAGCAGAAACACGTCGAATTTTCTCTTCAGCTGCATTTTCAACATCAGCGACCATTTCCTCAGCAGCTGACTTAACATTTGAAAGTCTTCCATCTGCCACACTAGTATTGATCTGATTTTGAATGAGCTCATTGGGGGTAGGAGCTCTACTATCATTCCCTTGAATAGCTTGAAGTTCCTTATCCAATTCTTCGTCAAGTTCCTCTTCCATCGGTTGGATTTCAAAATCTGTACTCAATTCATATTTTCCCTCATCACTATCTGCAACATAGCCATCATTCACATCATCAATTTCATCTGCTGATTGATCTTCCGTTCGTCTGAATTTCGTGCCACTGTAACTACTACTATGATGATGCATACTTGGATCCCTTTGGGTTTTCTTGGGCGAAGGGCTTTTTGCTGGACTTCCTCGACGACCAATGTCATCAACCTCCTCATCTACGTGTCCATTTGAAGAATCCCCACTAAATTCCCCTGTAGAGATTTTTCTCTTGTTATTTGCAGCAGCAGCCGCCATCGCCGCTCCTGATGCAGCAATTCCAGCCACTGATGGGCTCATTCCACGCTCCCATCCGGACAACTCACCGGATACACGAGGAGCATCTGGAATATTTCTAAGATGTTTTGAGTCTAAGTCATTCGGATGCGAACGGTAGAATGCAGGAGTTTTCCCACGGGAATCTTGAATATTTTCATTCGCTCCAGCGCGACATAGGAAGCTGTAAATATTGGAGTCACGTGACGCATAATGCAAAGGAGTGCGTCCTTCATTATCTTGCTCATTTAACATAGAAGGTACTTCGTACAAAAGGTACTCCACTGATGCTCGGTTACCCAAACCGGCTGCCTTGTGTAAAGGCGTCAGTCCATGCGAATCCTTTGCTGTGAACAACTCGTCTATTTCAGTTATGTCCTTGAGTTGCTTAAGAGAGTTGACGTCATTGTGAATTGCCGCTGTGTGAATACTTTTGATACGAGAAAGTAGGTGTGGCACATTGTCTAGGAATCGACGGACTTTGGAATTATTTGTTGTTTCCAAAAGTAGCTTATCTCCATTACCGGACCAAACAATTCGTTCCAGTTTTGCTATGTCACGCTCATGGATCCAGATTCGAATTTGCGCACGTGTTATGGTATTGGACGAGGGAAGAGATCCTAATCAAATTAAATAAATAATATTATGAAATAGAAATTTGAAT
>JAQGAA010000116.1:0-31636 GCA_034696425.1 Isotoma viridis
TAACATTCAAACCATTTTACACGTCACGTCAGTCATAATCCTGTTCATCTATCACTATCTAATACAAACGGAACAAAAACACTTCAGTCACCCTTTACAAAACTAATATATTACTTGCTAACTATCAATTCCACTTCCTTAACTGCTTTCTATTTACATCTAGCAAGCACCCTAACCCTTCCGCATTACCCTAAATCAAAAACTTCGTTTGTTCCGTTTGTCTTTAGCTCATCTGTGGCGAGGGTGACATTTTTTGCAGAACTGTTCTCTATCCTATATTACATTATATATCTAACATTTAATTTTATCAACAATAATTAAAAACATAATACTGTTTAATGAATCATGACTTTTGGCATTATTTCCAAGCTGAGTCCAATTATCTTCAAAGATTCATATTCAAAATCTTCATAATATTCGTCGATTTATTCTGTCTCGTCTTAAGCAAGTCTCCACCCATCATCCCCTTGGTCGTGCTTACATACACAATACACACATTCATATCGTACGTCCTAAATAAATACAAATAAATTGATCAGATCAAGATTAGATTGGGCAACCATTCTCTCAAATTATTATCCTAATCAATAAACAATTCTTAAAATCAAATACCTTCACGATCCTTCTGGCGTAGGTTAGCTGAATTATCCACATACGTCTGTATTTTATTCTGGTAATAATGTCATAAAACTCAAGGAATCCTCACGATTTCGAAATCGAATCGATTTAAATTCTTCCGTCTGTCTGGCACAATGGTATTTTGTATTTAACTCTGTAGCTGGCTTTCTCCGATTCCTTTGATGTTATAAGATCGGGTATAATCTAATGCTTTGCATATTTTAAAATTCAGTCATTGTCATTATCCACTACTTAAAGGGACATTTACCTTTGAGATTAGAAAATAGGTTTATTTCAAAAACTTTACTATGCTAAACTTCTCAATCGTCTTCTACCAACCTTAAACACTACTACTCTTAAATCGAAGTAAAACTCTTCTTGTCTCAACTCTACTATTGTTGACTGACACCATGACTATTAAATAAGTCTTCTACTCTCTAATTATTATTCTTTCATCTTGACGCTTCTCTACACACATATAAAATAAAACACTGCTTTGCTTTTAGTTCACAGAGAACGCTATCAACTATTTGACAGCTTTTACAAGAAAAAGCTTCAACCCGGATACTTTTATTACACACACCTTGTTCAACCTCTAAGGTCTTTATTATGTGATTTTCGAAGCTTATCAGTGAGAGAGGGGTCATTTTAAAACAAAAACCAAAAAGCTATCTCATCTTTGACAGAAAATACTAAAAGGGTAGATACTGTAAAATCGTAAAACTCTATGCATTTTTAACCACTGAGAATAAGTAAGAAGTTATATAATCGGTATCAACAAAAACAACAACCACCCATCCATACATTAAACAGAAGGAATTTCTTGCACTTTACATTATAACTTCATAACCCTTTCGATTCAAACTATTTCTCTTGAATGAACGTCAGTGTGACCAATTCATTTCTCATCTTCATCTGTTCTCCAAAGCATTCTAACAATGTCGATGTAACTAAAATCTTTCAAGTGACAAATCAATAGAAATAAGACATACCATTACCACCACTAATAGACTGATGATTAATAAAACATCTTATTTTTTACTTCTCTCTTAACTTTTAGTAATGCACTTACTTTTTAGTGGATTGACTGTGGAATTTAATTTCTAGTAAAAGCACCATTCACCCATTATGAATGACTACCACTATTCAGCCTGTACTAGGCAAGAGTCCAATTAGCTCCATGCCATCCAACACCACCGACAAGTTAATTTTTTTACTCACTTGTCTCGTTCACTTTTCCATACATTAAAACTCGTATTTAACTGACATTTCCTTCCTAGAGCCATTCTTCATTATCGTCAACACCATGTGCATACCAAGTGACATTTCACGAGCTCATAATTCAATTAAATTATCATTATCACTATCAGGATTTATATGTTTTTATACAATTAAAACATGTACCTCCATGCATCAACCTGCATTACCACAAATGCATGTACCAAATATGACAACAATATTTCTTAGATTTAAGTAAAGTAAAATTCCTTCCAAACAAAAGGTAACAAATTGAAAAATGACTAAGCATGCTTCTTTAAGGTCAAACTTCCTCAATAGTGTTTAAATGTCACTAATCCATCCATATTTCTTTCAAAATATGCGGACATTATTACTGGCATATCAACCTGTAATTTGGATTTTACTTTTAGAAATGACTGACATGTTTTTGAACCCAAAAATTCTTATTCCCATAGAACATGATCATTACCATAATATATAATGTCTTTACTGAATAGCTTAAGAAGCTTTGAAAATCCTTCAAGACTCTTCAGCCGGAAGAATTCCTTTATAATTTATTGTACCTTTTCATGTACAAGGAACTCCAACGTTCAATATTAAGTTGCCACATACATTTCATCCCTTATAAACAATAGCCCTATATACAGCCAAGAAAAAGCTTTCACTTAAAAGCCGACTTACTTTTGAATCCAATGTCAAAGTCCAATAATACCTTTACTAATTTGACATATATGTCAATAATTATATCTAGGTATTCGATTCCTTTTTCCATTCACTTCGTTTAGCTAGACTATACTATACACATGTCATTATTTATACTGCATTATATTTCCACATCATCCCCCAAACGTCTGCCACGAAACAGTTACCGAAACGAGACTTAAAAGAATTCATACCATCATACCTTTTTAAAATACATTATATTTATATATAAACCTATTATTTCCCATTATCGTTATGCGTTATGCACCACTGGATCATAATAATAAGGAAACCAAATACGTCCAATATACATCCAATAGGTTTACCTTACCATTTAGGAAAAATTATAATAATAAGAAAAACAAATTCTCATCTTTCAACTCCCTTTTGAATAAAACCCTATGATCTTACCTACTATTATTATTATCATTACTGTTTATAACATTAAAAAAATATTCAAAAAACCATACGGCAATGACGATTCAGCTCTGCCCATCTACCTTATCTTGTATTATTATTAAACATATTTTTTTTCAATTTAATTTAGCAGCAGTTAGGCACAAAAGGTATGAAAATGAAATGCAAATCAGCAGTCACCACCCTCTAAAAAAAGGATACATAACGAAACCCATTAATCTACCTTCTGACTTATTATGACCATTGACTTGACTGCTGCTGCTACGCTAGTCTGACCTGGCTGCAATTACACAGGTTACTTCTTTAACAAAACACGTAAATTCTTTTTGTGCGAAAAGCCGAGTACCAATTTACTCTAGTAAGCAATGACTACTTACTACATAGAAAAATCCAACATTATCTTATAAACAATTTACCCATCACTCAAACAGCTTATCTTCCATCATTCCATCTGCTGCTGTTGGTTAAAGTGCGTATTCAAAATTCAAAATGCATCCCATCGCCTCATCTCATAACAATCAACACAAACTTGCCTATTTCTATTTACTGAATACAATTATACCTACTTTTTCTCCACTACTACTGTTTACAATACTCCTGCATTTGCATGCTGAATTATCTCAAAGAACCACCAAAGCAAATGGCTTATTCAATATAACATTCATAGCTAAACCTAGTTAAGCAAATAACAATAGATTATATACCAAAAAAATTAAAAAATACACATTCCAGCTAAAATAAATAATTATTTCATTTCATTGTGTGTAACCCTATTATTCAGGTGATACCTTAATCCCCAGAACTAACACCACTAACTATTGTTGATACTCCTTATATATACATAAGCAAAAACTAGCCGTGCGGTGGTACCCAAACGACTAACCTAACCATCTGGATAACATCAAACACTTCTTCTGATGCCTGTCTACCTGACTTACAGCTTCCTTAAATAATAACCCATAATCATTAGTACCATCATCAGTAATTAACTCAAACTGTGGTTCATAATGAGTTTCTTCGCGAGTCAGTCACTTTTCCAAGCTATAACCTCCACTACTACACACACACTACTATACTACTCTTGATTGTCCAGTCCAGTCTACTTTAAAACTTAAACTACAGCACTATACCATTCTACTACGGTTGGTTATCTTCATTCCAGCAATATTATATTTACTATTTACCAGTTAACTAACTATGTCCCTTTTTCTACTAGCGTAAAATAACTTACAAATTCCGGTTTACTCTACACCACCTTGTATCATTATAATCATCATTATTACCATCTACACTCTGGAATCTTTTTACAAAATCTTCATACTTCATCTCATGCTACATTACCTTATATTATGTAAAAAGACCTTGCTATAGTTCATTTCAACAATGTTCCTACCTGCTCACTCCATGCTCTTGCTATCAAATACATAATATTTTACTAGATAACTTAATACCTTGCTCACAATTATAATAACCTGTTCATACCTCTGCTCTCTAACCTTTAAGTCTTATTGCCGAACTCTCAAACTCTAAAAAACTAATTCGAATTCCACACTAAAAACTTGAACCCTTAATTCATCTCATGGATAAATTGCCCCTAGCTCATTTCCTCCCATAAACTAACAAACATACACTCCAGAACTGTTTGATTTGATCCGCAATAATATTATAAATTTTAAACGTTATTTAAAAAAATACATTTTTTTTAAACTCTAACTTGCAAATTGAGGCATTTTAGAGAACAAGCAATAATACCTCAGGGGACTTTTTATGCCACTACTACTATAACAAATCAAGCTTTGTTCACTTGATTTGCACAATTTGTGCAACTCAAAAGCTTCATCTCCCCCTGTAAAAAATAGATACTAAGCTGCTATCGGGCTTTTTTACAAGTTTATTATTAATTCATATAAATACATACAGTTTATCTTAATATTAAACAATAAAACGACGTGAATTACAAAAATCATGACTTGAAAAGGATCTTCATGTAAATCCAACTTTATTCTTACATCTTACACAAGGAAAAAATTACAAAATACACTATGTAAGTCCGTTCTCAGTCCTGACTACCTATGCTTTTTTTACTAATAAGTATATTACAAACTGAAGTTCACTGCTCTATTCAACTCATTAAGTTTATGAGAGTACATGTTAGTAAAATGTGATGTATGTATCTTATACGTCAAACATAATATGCACATTATAAAAAAAGTTAAACCTTTTATTTTTTGCTTTCTTAGACTTGGAACATTTAACATTAAATCTTCTTCTTCATGCTTTCCACTTGTTGTGTGTGTATATGTTGTATCTTTATCTCCACTTAACCCAATCCAATCCTATCCATTAAGTTATTCAAGGTCATGAAGCTCCTCTCTTTATACTAGATTTTTTATACTGAACTTTTTTCACTTTTGAGTTCTGACTTTGCTTTGCTTTGCTTTACATCATCATCACCATCATCCTTTGAAAAAAGGACGAATTCAAGAATAAAAAGAAGAACGAATTTCATTATATAAGAAAGAAGACTTCTTTAAAAGAATTCTCAAACTTATAATCAGAAGAATTTAACCCTTTTATCATTTGACAGTTCCAGCACAGCATCAGGCATCAACAACCCTTAATCTATTCAATTGTTTGACTAACTGAATCTTGCATGAAGATTTTTAGAAGTCTTTATTTGATTCTGATGTCTGAAATGAAAGACTTTATCAAGGGTTTTGTTCAATTTACAAAAATTGAAATTGACACAAGAAAAATGATCTTAATACACTAACTGATTAAGATCTATTGATGGAAAATATTGAAAATTATAATTGTTGCGGAGTTAGTGTTCAATTATTTAATAACTATCAAAATTATAAAGAAACATCGAAACTTTATATAAATCTTAATTGACGAATCCATACTAATTAAATAGTAAATTGTAAGACTTGTATGTTTATTTTCTACTTGAAAGTTAACAAAGTCCGTGTGGAGCTAAATTGCGATATTGTTTTAGTTTTGCATTTCTGTACACATCCTTATCATCTAACCCATCAGGTTGAGTTACAAAATAGAAGTACTTAAAACAGTCGATTCGATATTCGATACTCCGACAGACATATTCGATTTCGTAACAAAAAAGCATATGTATGCTTAAATAGCACGCATGCAAAACAAAACGCTATATTTTCCCCGTTTAATTTTCACCATTCTTCTTTCTCCTGTTTCTTTGTATAATATTTTACAAGTACCAAAATAAGACCAATTAAGTCCCACATGCTCATAAAATAGTAAGATAATGAATGATACAATCCCTATCGCACGCGATCGTATTTTATTTTGAATAATGTAACAAGGTAATTGCAAAATTCCAAAACCACCACCACCTCGTTCGAAAGGTCGTTGAAGGTAAATTCATTCAAGTCATCAGTAAGGCTGAAATTCTTAGACGTAATTCAAGCAAATGCTCTTAAATGATACTAAAATTGTAAGTGCAACAAATTTAAAAAAAATTTAAGCTGTCGATTGAAGTAGATTCATTCTTTAAAATTAAGCCCTCAGGAAAAATGCCAAAGTTAGGCCGGGTTGGGTTTTGACTCTTTAATGGACACCGGCTGTCTTCTCTTCAATTTTTGTTAAATTAACCTGTACAAATATTTATTATCTAACTAAAAGTTGCCCAATCTGACAAAAAATATTTTATGGTAGCAATTTAGTCAGCTTCAGTATCCAGTATCAAAAAAACTAAAGGGTGGTAATACTATATTCTGTTATAAGGTACATATTCATTATTGCATTGCGGTGAGTCGGTGAGGTGGATGGATTGCATAGCAAGCGTAACAGATGATTTCATCAACCCTGTTCCTGTTCTTTAGACTGAAACTAGATACATTTACTCTCTCGGCTAATTTACATTTTTATGCATTATTAAGGCTCATCTTGGCATGAAACCTCAAACAATGAAAACTAACAAATTTATTCATCTCTCGAGCCATTAAGGCCTTCTGTCCTTTACAACGCAGAAAGATAGCGTAAATGAGAGAATAGTTTTGTTTGGTGCAATTGGTTTGATATAAATAAGACGAGTTTTAATTTTCTTAAACCCAGGTGAACCACTTTTAAGTATCAAATCTAACAAAAACTCATCAACTCAAGCTGTTATTACAATTACTAATGCAAACTGTGCAAAAAACAACCAATTAACCAGCACATATTCATTAACTTTAATGAATAAATACAATTTCCAGTTTGTAAAATATTAATCCAACCTATTGGGCATTAATATTACCCATTATACCATGCATATGCTCGTAAACCAAATCCCACTCCAGAGAAACTGCCCGATATAAAATTCTAATGGGTTGCATTCTGACAGTAGTAGTTTGATTAATAATTGTCATAAATTTTATAAAATCCCTTATTCCAGAGTCTTCAATACAATCCAGTCGTCATTATCAGCCAAAGCCCTCTTTGTATAATCACTACTATCAAATTCCTCACACATAAAAACCCTTAATTTATAATTCAATCTCTTTCTACAGAAAAAACTCACAATTCCAGAACACTATACTAAATCATACATAAAAACTCAATCAAATCACATTCCATTCAATTCCAAAACAAGAAAAATTTTACTTTCATGAATTGCTCTCTCCTACTTGTACACAACCAATCTGCATAGTAATAAAATAAACCTTGTTGTATATTGCATTATTACTTTTAGTAAAAAGTAATCGATCTATCTACCTGTGCAATTAGAGAAAAAAACCCAATCCACAAAACCTCACAGACGATCCGCTCCTGTTTAAAACCAAGGGAATAATGAAATGGCCATTAAACCAAGAAAGATGTTACAAAGTACGTGTATGATCCAACAAATAAATGACTTAATTATCCTTTCCAATAGCCCAGGTACGTTCAACCTCTCGAATAAAAGACAAGATTAAGCTGCTTAACATCCTTTGACTGGCACCTGTATGCATTTTATACCATTTTCCATCCATTCCTGGTGGTTGCTTAGTACTAGTCGTCCTGAATGACTAGTGGGACTGATTCACTCGTATAATACATAAAATCAGATGAATTCTATCTCTGAATTCGCCCATCCATGAAACTATCTGCATATACAACACTATATACCATACACAAAGTACAATAACGATGATTCTTTCGCATCTTCTACATCCACAATCTACATAATAATAATAACAATATTATTACTTACGACTACTAGTCCTACTACCTTCGCTTCGTCTGATAGTGATAATAATAATGCATCATGCATCCTTCTAGTAATAATAATAATACATGCAGCTATCTACATATACATTTAATAGTATCTTGTTTAGTATATCCTTACTCTTATTGTTAAAGGATTTTCAGACTTTTTTACCTTTACCAACCACCACTACTATACTAGTAGTTTAGTATCATCATCATCAAATCACAGTCATCCTCAACCTCAGCAGACTCAATATTATAACAACACAACTGCCACAAATAATGAGAAACTAAATAGTCCCCTTCGTGCAAAATTTGATGACTTGATTTCGGCACCCTGATGAGATCAGCTCAACAGGTGGTTTCTTTCTTTTATAATGTTATTATTATTATTTCTATACAATCTACATAATACTTGCCTACAGCTCTTCTTCTCTCTCTCTCATCTCAAAACTTAACTTTTATCTCATCAACTCTAAACCTTTTTATTCTTCTTGAGATGAATTCCTCATCAGTACATCAGTATAAAGAGACACAACTATTTAACTCTTTTACATTATACAATAGCTTTCAAAAAGCAACAATGATACACAAATGCGCATCTCAATTCTATCTAACTTTATGAATGTTTTAGATAGAGGGTACCGTAATTTTATAATTAAATGCCCCTTATGGATATTTTAATTTATTGTGAGAGATTACAGGCGGATGGATACCCGTCAACTTAAGAGTCTCGACGGGAAGAAAAAGAATTGCAATTTACAAAATAAATCTCAATGACAGTTGGTCATATCTCACTTCATGATATGTGAATTTTGCGACAATTTATCACTTCTTCAAGAAAAAAACCTATTATATTATACCGGCAAGCATTTCTAATTTCTAACCACCCAGGGAAACAAAATCTAAAATTCCGGTTGCAGCATATATCAAAGTATAAGCTTAGTCATTCTAACAATAATATCCTGTCTGATCATCCAGTTCAACAATCACAATAATAATCATCATTACTCTTATCACTCTACTGCTACTATACTGTGTATATGCTATATCACTCCCGACACTATATTATTACCTTAGATTAAATTGATTCAATTTCAAAATGAAGAAGTTGAAGTAATAGAAATAAAATCGAATGATATGGAGCAATCAAATTAAACAGCGTTATAAAACAAAGTATAATGTCATTATTGAGCAAATCTACTCAAACCTGCCTGAACATACTTACTTACTCAAGAACAAGAGGCTCAATTTCAATTTTAAAAAACACAATGGTCAAAGTCACTACTACTACTGGACAGCAGACGGACTTCACCCAAGTTGTAAATAATAAATTGTTGCATCTTTTACTACAACTTCATTTAACAAAGAACAACAACCAATCTTACTTTTACTCCCTGCTTGGCATGGCAGCTTGTTAACCTTCCTTAAGCCGTCTGTATATATGCTAGTAAACTTATTACACAGTATCTATACAAATTTGCATTACATTACGTCAATCAATCATTCACATATTCAGTAATTTGAAAGAATACTGAACACTCCTAAAAACTTTAGAAGAGTAGTCCAATCGACAGCAGTCCCTACTTGGAAAACCTCATTTACAACCTAACTAACATCTCGCTCTCTTCTTACCTAAATGTTATAAAAGTCTGATTTAATTCAAAATCTCAAAAAATACTTATTTATGATAAAGAACAAACAACATTAGGAAAAAACAATAAATTCATCCTGTAATTACTGGACAAAATACTTGCAAGTTATAAAATCAACCCTTTTATAAGTTAAACAAGGATTTTTATGCTATTCATATTCATTAACAACATTCCTGAGGTTTGACTTAACAATAATCTCAGCAGTAGCAGTGGTAAAAGGGCGACAAGGAATCTTGAAATAGAATGTTGACAACAACAAGAGAGACATTATAAATATACAACATTTTTTAGTACTCGATAAAACAATATACTTCAACATTCCATGACTTCTTCTAACCAAGAAAATGTACAAAGGTAAGAGATTGAGCTACTAAAAAGCAACTAACCGAACAGGTAATAATTTCATTACTTGAAACAACTCTACCATAATTTTAAGATTTAATCGTCTTCTCATTTATCTCAAAACAAACTCAGCTTAGAACCCACAATCTACCTTTTCTTTAGGGAGTAGGCGATTAAATCAAATTTAAAATCATCCCTAGTAGTAGCCTTCCAGCAACCGACAGGCTCACATAATAAGTGAGCAATCTACAACAGCTTTATCCAATCTCTAAAAAATCAACCCGATCCACCTTATTCCAGTGTACATTAAGCAATCTACTAGCTAGGTATATAAACATACATAAGAAAGAAGTAACAATGGAATAAAATGAAACAAGAAGGGGTTGAAGTTGAGTTTTACTAAAAGAACAAAAAAAACCCGAAGCATCATCTGCATGAATCTTGTCCATACTGACTGAACTGACTTGACTGGAGGAGCTAAAAAGTTAAGCACATTCTCATCAAGATTATCATGATCTTCAAGTTAGAAAAGATGATACGATGCGATACACTACACACCTTCCTTCCTTCACCTCGGCTGATGCAGTGTAAGTTTGTGCTTTCGCCTCGAAGAAGAAGAATATGATGATGATGATGATGATGAGGATTGTGGGACGAGATAATCACCATTAACTATCAAGTCAAGTATAATATTATATAGGCAGGTAGAATGATGATAAAGGCAGTGGCAGGCAGATTGAGAAAAGAATCATTATCAAGAAAGAGGTAGAGAAAGAAATGTCTTCTTCAGCAAACCATTAATAAAAAGGAGATGAATCTTCACTCCAGGCGATGAACATGGCTCTTATATTTACAACTTTAAAAGTTTTTAGACTTCACATGAGATCTTAAAAACTTTATTAACCTTTGGATCATTTTAATTATATTTATTAAAATGTGCTCGTAATTTCTTTCCTTTTTATTTGACACTGATATTTTAATTTTTTAATGGATAATTTTCTTAAGTTCTTGTAACAATCAAACTTTATGTTTTAAATTATTTTTACTCAGGTTCTGTTCCATTGTGAATTTTCCCCTGATAAACAATTTCGTATTTAATACGAAGATTAGTGATTCTGAATATAGGTTATCTACAATTTTAAGCAACAGAAATTACTACGCAAAGTGACATTTTTAAATTCTTTGTACAAGGAAAATAATGTAATATTACAAATAGCTAATCATACATTATTGTTGCCCGTATTTAAAAAAATAAACTTTTTAATTAGCAGTTTGCCACCAAAGATAACATGTACCCAACAACCTACTTCCAGACCAAGATGCATACTACCTGAGGAACAAAAAAAGATTCCTATTCAATCTCTGGATTCATAAGATAAAATGAAATTCAAGAATACAATCTAATCTAAACTCTCAACCTAAATTAAGTCCTGTAACTTAAATAACATTAACATATTTAGGCATGAGCACCACCCATTCTATTATATTCTCCAGACTTCTTTTGTAACAAAGCTTTTAACTCTGAAAAAAGAATATATAGATAAAAAGATTTCAAATTCTTAGACTAGACTCACACACGAGCATTATTTATGAACTCTGAGTTTATTACTTTTAAGTTATTACAGTTACTGACTGCAGTACATCATGATATGATATTCTGATACAGGATTATCATCATATCATCTCAAAAAAACACTGTATACTTTTACTTTAAAGACTTCAGGGATGATAAACCTTTAAATTATCTTTTCTACTAAGTTCCATGATCCCAGTTGATGATAAGATTACCCAACAACAAGAAAACGGGAACACTTGATATGTCATAAATCTACTGGAGTAACCCGAAAACATGATTTTAAACTTTTTAGAACTTCTTCTGAAGCAAAGGAGCAACTGATTATTTTGAACTATGAACTTTCTTCAAAAAATACAAAAATACGTGATTTTTTAAAACTTAAAATACGCTCTGTTTCACCTTAAATAAATAAACTGTTATCTTAATTTTAAATACCTAACTATAAAGCATTTATCTAAAAAACGATCTATTGGCTAATCTCTTTTCAGAGTTATTAATGAACCTTGCTCAGGCTAATTAGTGTCAAGTTATGATGAGATAATACACGATGAATTTTAATTACTCTTGTCATAATCAACTTGACTAAAAACCAGCTACCAAGTATTTTTTCACTATTATCTGCACCGCTATATAAGAAGCTATAAATGCCCACCCAACCCAACATTCTTATACTGTTTTATACTTAACCAGCAACAACCTTCCGACCTGACCGAACTTCTTTTAAGCAAACAAAGCAATAAAACATCCCTTGACGGGGTTTAATCTCCAACTGAAATATTTAACTGATTGCATTGCACCACCATTCGTTTGTATCGTAACTCGGAATATTATTTACTTTGCTAAAAGAATCCTAATGAGCATCATCGCTTGCTACTACTATAAATCCAAATTATATCTTTTAACATCAGCTTGAGCAGACAACTTAACTCGTTTCTTTAACTAATCCAAGCACAAAATGCTTTTGATCAGTATGATGAATTGCTCCTTTGGATTAAAATATTACCTGAAAATAACCAAATACTATATATCCGTTTGTTCACTACGCTGCTTTTAAAAAGCTGACAGACAGGCGGATAAGACAGGCAGTAAATAACAAAGTTAATTACAGGTGCACACAAATTAAGAGACATTTAGACCAGCAGGGGGGTTCCCCCTCAGTGGAATTCCCACGACGAAGTATAAGCTAGATGTAAAGAATAAATTCACAAAATCTTTGAACAACATTTTTATTCTATTTTATCAAAATCAAGATACTTTTTTTTACTTCAGAGAGAATAGTCTTCTTGATTTTAAAGCAAACAATGAGATAATAGAAAAAAGTTCACAGTTCAGAGATGAAAGAACTTATACTAAAACCCTTAGAATTCCTTAGAACTTGTGAACTATTTTACTAAAGGCTACTTACTATCAACTACCCTAAAGATCCAACGTCAGTTACTAAACTATACAAAGTACATATTCTGTAACAATGGGAATAGATACTGTCAAAGGCTAAGAAAAATCACCTCGCTATTGGTGACTGGAGAATACCTTTGCAAAGATGATTATAATATCTACCGTCCAGTACAAGACAAGATGCTCAAGATTGTTCACAACTGATGTCCAAGAAATACACAAATTATCACTAACTTCTGACCAGTAGCAGAAATGATCAAAGGTGCTTTAAGGCATGAAAGATAAGTCAACAAAGCATATGAAAACCCCTAAATAAGACAAGACCAGAGGAAGGATTTCCCCGAAAGAAGTGATCTGTCCCTGAATTGTATTCAACTTTCAAAATCATCTCCCGAAGTACAATGTACAAAAGACACTCAACAGTTCGTAATTTATAGCCTCCTGTTGTTTAATACCACTGTCGTGTCGGAGTTGCATGCCCTGTCCGTGTCCCTCTTGCTCCCGGATCCTTTTTTGTCATCAATGGAATGCAGAATGTAGAAAAAGTTTCTTAAAACACGACACAATACATTAAACTCCGGGTATCTCATCTACCACATTCTCTGTAACAATTCATTCTTTAACTTCAAAAATCATCTTTATTAAGGGGACATCACAATTATGCTGGAATCCTTATTCTAATCTTAAAGGCGGATTATTTACTGCTGACCTGCTGAGTGTCTCATCGCACCTGGGTCATTTTCATGATCTCTCATATAACACTGCTTACTACTGAAAGTGGCATATTAAATTTATGTACAAATAAATGAAGGGGTAAAAAGGCCCAGGCCTTATATTTATCATCCTGTTAAGGAAAAACGAAGAAGGGAAGATTAAATAAGATTCATTTTTTGAGGACAGCTTCATAAAGTGATTTAAATAAGTTGCTTTCAGTTAACATGGAAAAAGGAGACAACGCCTTGAAAAATTATGGTCGAATTCAAAATTCAAACAAGTAAACAGTACAGGTAATCAGCATGGGATTAGATGGTACAAACATGATGGAAAACAGTCTTTCTCTCAGTCAAAAGGACAGTAGTGACCTGTAGTTATGAATCATTCGTAATCTTTCATTCAATCAGCGCAAGCCGTATTCACTATACTAGAAGGGCTTTATAAGGCTGTATACGAATTTGTAAAAAGGATTCAAGAAACCAGTGAAGCAGACCTGTAATGCTTAAGCCTACAATCTAATGTTAAGAATTAATTAATGGTATAATTCTTTACAAAAATCCGAATCCGGGTTTTTTCGATCCACTTTAAACAGGATATGGAGCAGATGTGGTTTTTCTACAAAAATATGAAATGCACCCAGATTGCTTTCGTAACATTTCTCTTTAACCCTTTCAAGTTCTAATTACAACAGAAGCTAAGACAGAAGAATGGGCTGTGTGTTTACATTAACCGAACTCTTCAAATCCCTAATTTATATTCATTGCCCTCTTCTTCGTTTATAAACATAACATACAAAATGTAACACATTAAGCTTCATATTGGTTAACTTTTAAAAAAATTCTCATTATAATACTTAAAGTTGTTCAAAATTGAAATGGTTAAAGAGTAATGATTCAAACCATCCAGGCCCGATTCGGTTATATAACAATTTCCTCTTCTCTCTCACTTATTGTCAGTATCTCTCTGATCATTTTACTAACAACTAAATTGAATACAAGCTAAAAAAGCTAAAATTGTGTACTGCTTAAGATTTCTTAATAAGTTAAACATCTCTAAACACACAAAAAGCGTCATCATCAGCT
The DNA here is from genome assembly GCA_034696425.1 of Isotoma viridis. NCBI lineage: Eukaryota > Metazoa > Arthropoda > Collembola > Entomobryomorpha > Isotomidae > Isotoma > Isotoma viridis. The sequence continues at coordinate 14,943 of JAQGAA010000116.1, forward strand.
CTTTAAGGGTGAAACTTCACCCAAGCGAATAAATCCAGACGCACTTAAAAAACTTTGAAACTTTTCTTTCATTCACAAAAACACCCTTGTTGATACCCAAAAAACATTTCCTTCTTGTAAGGAAACCCCTTATCTGAATATTTAGTGTGATTGAATGCATGTAAATTATTGTAAATTGAGTGTCTTTCTGAAATAACTACTGAAAGAAAACGAGCAATTATATATGGTTACTAAATGAAGGTTATTTCGTTCTTTGCTGTTTAAATAAGAACTTTCTTACCATGATGTCGTAAGTATAGGAAATTATGAGTCGGTTTTTGAAGAACATGGATGCAACGATTTAGACTAACTACACTAAATACACATAATAAAAAACTACAATCATATAGCAAAGGCAAAAGCACATACTACAAATCTTCTAAACTGAACTTTTACTTATAATTCAGAGATAAACGGTAGTACTTTACTTTACGGCTAAAACATCAACATCGTCAAGTTATTTACGAGTGCTTTGCTAACCCTTTGGCCAAACAAAGCACAATTATCCATTTAGTAAGTATTTAAACAGGATACCAACGTAACTTTCTCAAGATAAGTGTGTATACTAATATTGTTGAACTGCTCGTTTTCTGATATTTAACTTATTTTTAAACAAATTTAAATACTATTTTTTTTCTTTCTTCAAAATAAATACAGGATACTCAAACCAATTCATTTTGAAGTATCTTGATTCAATATTTAAACACAACATTTTTATGAAAAAAACTTTATTCCGATGTTTCTGAAATTCTAACCTAACCTTTTCCTTTAATCCGTTTCCTCAAAACATGATCTCCTGAAAATATCTTTTCCCAGTCTTAATTTTAATCTTAAGAAGCAACAAAATATATACTCCATTTAAATCCTCATCAAGGATTAAATGAATTCTTTTTGTGAATTCATCTGCACCTTCTCATCTTCATGTCGAAACAGATAAGTTCGACCACCTTACATGTCACACACAGACAAGAAGAGTAGTATCATCCTATACAAAATTCATACCCAATAAAGCCCCTTACATAACAAGAGAGGAACAACTATCATCTACTAATAATCATCATGAATGATCATCATCCCGGATTATTATTTCCAAGGATAACTTCTCATCTCATGTACCTCCTGAAGAAGTCTTAATCCTCAAAAAAGCCAGTTTTACAATATAAAATTCAAGTTGCACCACCAACTGCACATTTATTACATGGTGTCTGCAAGTAAGTTTTTTTTTAAACTTTTTTTATATTTTAAAACTTATCGACAACGACAACTCAAGCTCAACTTTCTGCCTCAACGGTTTCACTCGAACCATTACGTTATTGCTGACTAAGTTAAGCCTTAACGAAAGTTTTGCTTTCTAGAATTTTAAAATGTAAATCTAACTTTAAAGTTTACAGCTATTCAGTCAGGCAAAACTTTCTGTTCTGTTCAGTACTTATAGCTTATTACTGTGTCGAAGAGAGGTCACACATAATAAAAAAATATCATAAAAATACAAGGAAATCTTTTTTTCTAAATTTTGAGTCTTTTTATATTTTAAAACTTATCGACAACGACAACTCAAGCTCAACTTTCTGCCTCAACGGTTTCACTCGAACCATTACGTTATTGCTGACTAAGTTAAGCCTTAACGAAAGTTTTGCTTTCTAGAATTTTAAAATGTAAATCTAACTTTAAAGTTTACAGCTATTCAGTCAGGCAAAACTTTCTGTTCTGTTCAGTACTTATAGCTTATTACTGTGTCGAAGAGAGGTCACACATAATAAAAAAATATCATAAAAATACAAGGAAATCTTTTTTTCTAAATTTTGAGTCCAACTAACATGATGGAACAAAGAATCCACTCACAAAAGTCAAGTCATCATCCAGTAAAGGCTACAACTGAAACTAGAAGCAATAACTGCAATGCATACAACAAACTAATAATTCATTTTGTAGGGCTATCAATAACTCATTCACCCACGCCATGTCAACCCCAAAAGCTACAATACTAAATTACTAAATACAATCTGCGACAGAAATTGAGTAGAAAACTAATCGGTTTCAGAATTAACTCAGCCAAATCAAGTCATAAATGTATCAAGTTACCTAAACATTTAAATAAAACTTTTTCCACTAAATAAGTTATAAATTTTATTATACCATGATCTTATTATTATCCTATAATCCTTTCCTATATCACCCAGTGTACTACTACGACCCCTTTCCTATGAAGGAAATTATCATAAAACTGAAAGCTATTAACGAAACAAGAACAGGAAAACACTTCTAGTTCTATTGTACCTAAAATTCTATAAAGATCAGCACCAGCACCCGACTTTATAAGGTTGATGCTACTTTGAAATGCTAAGTTAGGCCTATAAACACTCATTTTATTTATGATACCAATAAATATACCAATAACCAACAGAAATCCTAAGAACACAAGGTACAAAGGACAAAACAACACAATAAGCAGAATGCACATCCAGGTCAGAGGCTAACCGACCTCCATCCAATACTGGACAGACTCACCCAAGCGATTGTAAATGAAATGCATATTATGCATTTATATAATCTCTCTATACTTTTCCACATCTCCCATATCCAGTAGGGTTATTAACTTTTAAGATTTTAAGCTTGTGCTGCGGGTTCTTTGTTTCTGGACAAATTTTTACTCCTTTTATACAAGGGCTATCACAAAAGCCACCTTCAGTTCTTAAGTGTCCCACCCGGTCTAATAGATAAGCAATCTGGTTCCTTCCAAACGTTGACCCATCGCCCTGATACATCTAGTAGTAGCAACAATAATGTTATTATTACTGTGGAGCATTTTTATGACACTCACCTCGACCATCAACAACGGTAGGTAGGTCTTATATAAAAAAAATAATAATACTGTAGATTTTGTCATCTTCTAAACTTCTAAATCACTTTCTACTACCCACTACTATCCGACCCGAAGAACCTGTTGCACCATAGCACTTAAAACTTTTACAAGTACAAGCCTCCTCCACACTCAACAAATACTACTCATAATATAACAAATAAAATAAATACCTTAATTTATAAAATGCATACAGTTATAAAAGGAGTATACAACATAACAAACAATCCATTTTATTTTATGTTTCAACCTTACATTTTAGATAGATTTTAGATATTTTTCTTTCCCCTTATCTCACGAAAGGAATGTGGCCAAGTGAAAAATTGCTACTAATTTAGACACCACCCACTTGAGCTACCTTAGAGCAGCCTCAAGTTGAACCTCATCATGACACTCCACTGCATTCAACTCATTCAGCTTGTCATTACTAATAATTTTTAAGATCGGTCTTACTTCAGTTTCTTCATTCAACCTCTTGAGCATTTTTTCTTCAAACCCTTCTTCAAGAGTTAGTAAACCACCTACATATACAAGCAACACTCAATTTTCATGATACAAGAAGAAATGGCTTGGAAAGATTCAACACTAACTTCTTTCTTATATAGAAACTTTTTCCAAGATGAAAAGCAAAGTTAAATTGTTTCCACTTGATGCTAACACTACTACTACTACTCTCTACTTGACCTTAAAAAATATATGAAAAATACCTACAAGCAATTCACATCATCACATCTAGTGAAGTTGAGGATTCGACATGAGATGAGATGATCATTATTATTAGACTCTTAACTAATTCAGACTTGATGAATTCACTCACATCATCTTCTCTCATATTTTATTTTAGTCATCAACAGTAGTGACAGCAAGTAGAGTCGTCGGTTTGTAGTCAATTCAAGAGGACATGCAAGTGTCAGTTGTAATTTAAAAACTCTGCTTAAATGAATCTTTCATGTAATACACACTGAATTCAAGAATATAAAAGATTTTATCCAAGAAATCTTTTTATAAATTAGTTATTTTTTTATCTTTGACAAACTTCAGCTTTAAAAAAAATGAACAGCTTTGAATAAACAATAACTCTTAGCTATCTTAGGTTTTTCCTACTTCAATAAATCTTTCAATCTTTCCACAAAAAGACGAAACTCAAATATTAAATACAAAACATCCCAGAGAAGACTTAAAAAGACAAAGCATGACAAGAAAGTCAACAGTAAAAGTAGCTAACTATTTTTTCCCTAAATAAAAGATGTTTTAAGTTTTAAAAAAAATAAAGAAAACAAAATAACTAAATCTTTCTGTTAAATCAACCGATGTTAAATATTAAACACGCACACCACAACTATTACGTAAAACACATACGAATCTAATGTTTTAAATGTGTACGTACACACATCCTCAGAATGCAAGATACATAATAATAAGATGAAACAAAAAGACCTAAGAAATCTGAGATACTTTTTCCTGTGTTAGTCAACTCTCTATTCAGATGAATAAAAAACTGAAGCATCTTCATTATTATTACATTACATAATATAATATTCAAGGGCTTCTTCCTTTTTTCAAGAACCACTTGATCAAATACATTATTACATGGTCTTTGAATATAAAAAAATCTCAACCTAATACTAATACTGATTGTGAGTAAAAGCATGACCCTAATTTTTTCAAATGTATGTATGAGAGTATGACCGACTTGTCCAACCGAATCCGAAATTCTAAACTAAACGAACAAAAATGTAAATGTTTAGTCTCTTATGAAAATACTACATGACAAGGTTCACCTAAGAAAGCAAAAAACAAAAACCGAAAATCACCCACTACACTAACCAATGTATTCTAATTGTATTTATTGTTTTTACTACTTTGTCAGTGTTTTCATTAGCGCTTTAAAACATGTCTTGTAGTTGATCTTGGTAGAGTAGTTTCCTTTCACTCTGTTCGTTTTCTGGCTAAGCTAATTCAACTAAGAGTATAAGAACCTTTGTAAAAATAATAACATTTTGACTCAGATTTGTCTCTTTTCCCACACCCGTTGATGTAACATTCATTTCGAACCCAAAGAAAGCTCATGTCGTCAGTGTTTATTCATGTTACTTCTAAAACTAAATGCAAAAACCATGTCTGCCCTACTCGACTCCTTGGAATCAAAGGCCCAGCTAAAATTACGTAACATAACATGCATCTCAAAGATATCTCCTTGACCTAGGTTTTAAAATGATAATAAACACAGACGTTAACACAGTATTTATAGTTTATATAACTAAAAATCATTTTGTTTAAGCCCTGGACTATGCTTTTAAAGATTTTTAAACTTCATTTCGACATATTGAATGTGACTGTTCGTTCCTGGGGGTTTTAACTTTACTTACATTCATGTCCAGATTAAATGATCTGTAAAAATCTTCTGGAGTTGGACACTTCTTTGCTACACTTAAACTTGAACCTGCTACCCTTGGTTGGTCCTTGCCCACCAACTTAGCTACCGCAAAAGTTGTATGAAGTGACGAAAACGAGTAACCATTTACACATCGACACCAGCCGGTGACTGTGTATAACATGTCCATAGCATTCTTATAGTATCACTCTTACTGAAATTCAAGCTTTAAACTACGATAAAAAGTACAACTTGGTTTTTTCATATATTCTACTGGGAATACTAAGACCCAAGTTAGTTTTTACATTTACTTCATAAACTCTTGGTTTCGGAAATGAGCCTTCAAACCCAACACCCTTTCACTAACTTAAAAGAAGAAAACGGATCATATCGCTAGAATCAATCCACTTACATATTTTTACTACTACTTGAATCCAACTTAACATCCAAATTAATATCCTGTTCCTGTTCCAAGAAAAAGCTGCTTGGTCAGTTGAGCTCTTTTTAGTTTCGTTTTGTATTAAATGTGCTCTTGAGACTTCAAAGCTAATTTAGTCTCTCTCTCGGTTTCTTTTGTTTGAACTACATAGCTCAGTGGCCAACCCTTCAACCACTGCCAATTAAATGGTCTAACTAACCACATTACGCACCAGTTGCTTGCTCTCTGAATCCTCAAGTATTATTATGTAGTAGATGCTTAACTTTTAACTCTTTTAAGCCTAATATTAAGTTGAAAATATCCATTATGTGTGTGGGTTCAGGTTACTTGGAACTAGAATATAACACTAATTATCTCATCGATGCTTTCACACATCATGATAAGTAGCTGAGAAACCGACCTACCAAATTCATTTCTGGAAAGGAAATAGCTGACAATTACTACAATTAGTCAAATATTACGTGTCTGCATTAACTCATATTTTATGAACGTATAAATACTAGTTTTGGTATCCTACTTCTACTTCCAACTTCCAGATTTCTTGTTTTTGCTCTGAATTTGAGTACATTAAAGGTAAATGTACCTCTTTCTTTCAGATTACGCAACTTTTGATAGCAAAATCTAAAAAGCTCAAGCAAACTAATGTAAAGAAATATCAAAAATTCATTATTCTTACCCGTGATGAATTGCATGGATTCTAGCAGCAGCGGCGGCTGCCGCTGCGGTATGAGGTTCCCACATATTAGGCTGTCCCCTCTGATCCATGGGCAACCCTCCGAAGGGGGAGAAATGTGGGAAGGCCAGTCCAGTTGGAAAACCACCACTGCTACCACCTGCGGTCATCGGATTTTCCGGCATTTTAGCAATCAATATTTTAACCCAACTCAACCAATCAACTTAAAACAGTTTGAACCGAAACACAATCCATAATCCTGAGCCCATGCATGGTCTCAATTTTTTTTTACTCTTATTATATGCAATGACTCTATTAAACATTCATTCCTGTATTAATATCCAAATAATATTTTACTCCCGGTTTCAACGAAGGCCGACCGAAATGTCACTTTGTGGCCTCAAAAAATCATTCAAATTACACAATAGTTTCAGGCTTCAATCTTCTTTATATTTTATAGTACGAATATAATCTTATTTCTCATAAAATATATTTAGGTAGGCACTTTTAATAAAAATACTTTCACTACTACTGGAACAGTTCCAACTTCCATCAATAAATTAAATAGGCACACTAAGATGATCCACAAGTTTACAAAATTTAGTGTCACTAATTGAATGATAAACTTGTAAATTTTTATCCTCGTGGATAAAAATCCCAGTTAATTCCTCAAGCAATTCCAAATCCAAACACCATGCTAAACTGAGAATAACTTAAAAATAAGGAGAGCATTCCCTAAATTCGTTTCTCAGCCTTTTATTCAATTCCACCAATTAAAACACTATCTGTTCATCAACAAAACTACCCTTTAGAAATAAGGTATTCGGTTGATTAAGTTATTAAAACACAATATACAAATCCTACTAATTGATGTACACACTCATATCAAGAGTACAAAATACCACTTATTGACAGCAGTACTTACAAAACACAACTAACTTAAACATCTACTAACTAAGGTACAAACAAGTCTGCATACAAAAGTCTAAATACACACAGAAAGGCCACAGCTCAATACCGTTTTATACTGTAGTCAAATGCAAGTCCATGCAAATGGTATTCATGAGCTTAGAAGCTAGACTTTCAGCCTTTTTCACTCGTTTTAATGTTCGTGAGGGGGTATGTACTATTCTTCTTTACAACCAAGGATTGTACTGAAACTTCAGGACAAGTACAATAATAACCAAGCACTAAGGTCTGGAGAATAACAAAATAATAATAATAATATTATAACAAAATATAATAAAGCTTTTTAAGAACTGAATAGTGAACAGACAGTGTTAAAGGATCGTTCCATGCAATGTGAACGCTGACTCCCATCTGAGATGACAGGCCTGGCTTACAACTCAACTAAAGTTGCCTGACCACTCCTTGCTGTGGGCTATATAAATTCCTCTTATGTACATCTAACTCTAACTAACTTTTAGCCAGGGTAGGTACTCCTTCTTCCTATTCTTTACAGTCTTTTTTCTTCTCTTATCTTTTTTAAAGTCTTCTTTTTTCTCTTTATTTCAAAAGGTATAAGTCTTCATACTTGTTCGTCTCCGTTTTTTCATTTCATAATATACTGTGAATGTAAGTCCTCCTTCTTGTCCTTAAGTGTAAGTAAGAAAGTTGTAAGAATTGTGTAAGAGTAAATGAGCATATAGAGTTGTAAGAAGAAGAAGAGTATACTTGATTGTGTTACAAAGTACAAGAAAGATCCCACCAGCATCCCTACCCTTCTTCTATTCTGGATTCGAAAGCCCTGTCAAGAAGAAATACACAACTATAATTTAGATATTATATAATGTTAAACGTTAGTTATACCATCAAATAGAAATAAGACCTTAAAAGTAATAACTTATTATTCCACTCCAGCAGCATGTAGCAACTCAGCTATAATGCTTTTTAAAGTTTAAGGCTTCATCTTCATCTTTGATTCTTTCTTAGCAACTTTATATTTTTATCCGTCCCATCCTCCTTTTTTGTCCTGGACCTGCAGGCCTTCCTTATGCATTTAAGGATATGATATTCCTTTCCTTCAGTCTCTTGCATCTTATCTCAATCCAAGGCATGATCTCGATTCAATTGCATTATTATATCCTCAAGCGTTTTCTATACATTGATGAATTAATTTAAAACACACTGAAAGTGATATTTTAATTCAAAATGATTTCTATTCAATTGATTATATATAATTAAAAACTTACTTCTGTGCATTAACTCCAGCGATTTTAAAAGTTTTACTGGATCTCCAAAAATGAACATCCTTGAGTTTTAACCTAGTTTGCATTTTGCATCATCCATCAAGTAGAAAGACACTTTCCCAAGCTAATTTTCCCAATTCTTAATTAACAATAGTGAAAAATTTCGCACTTACTCTATTACTATTACTAAGCATTTAAATTATAAATTATAAATTACGTCACAAATCATAACCTTCAACCTCGTTCCGAATTTTGACAAACGTATATTCATTCAAATCAACAAATCTAACCGTAAACACCTTTAAAGTACTTAAGTCTAATACCACTTGTATGTTAAATTAAACATTTACACCAAAATATATTCTATACTCCCCATTCCCATTCCTTATAGTCCAACCTATCAACAAACGACCTCTTCGTCCTTATACATACTATCTATCGTCATATTCCTTGAAAACAAATCAGATACCTTTGAAAGAAGCCCTTCACCCTTCTTCACATCATTGAAGACATGACGAAGACATAGAAACTCGTCTTCTTGACTTCAGTTTCATCTCATCCCTCTATGCTATTTTCTATCTAACAATCTTGTAGCATCTTCATTTCTATCTCTAGCACAATCCTAAATACAATTCTCAACTCACCTGAACCAAAGTTTCTTGTAAGACTAAAGAAATACAATACGAGAGAGTCTCAACTCTGAAGTCCTACAACACAGAACAATTCACTTCTGATATTTAAACACAAAACACTAGTGTGCTACCTAACAACCTAGTCCTTACACAGTACAGACTTGAACAAATTCTTATTCTTATTGAACTTGTACCAAATTCCCTTAAACACATTTCTTTCATCATCATCATCATCTTCTTCTTCTTCGTTACTGTTCCTTATAGATGTTCAAATATCATCAGGCTTTTTCTTACTTTATTTACTACTTGTAAGTCTGCGACTAACTAACTAGAAGTAGTAAGTATTTTCAAGTTTCGAACTGATCAGAAAGGATTAGAAAAAGAAAAGGGCCCAAACTCAAACTTGATCTTCTTATACCTAGTAAAGATGTGAAGCTATTTCATTATACCTTTCTTGAATGAACAATGAGCAAAGTAAAGACGCAGACGTGGCAATTGATGGAATTATCTTGTACCGCATCCCTTCTAAATAAAGCCATAAATATAAATACAACAACGATCATCATCATCCCCATCCCCATCAAGTCTAGAACTACAAGTCTTACAACATTACTCCAGTAAACAAAATTAAGCTAGACTAGACTTCTTCAAGGAAGCCCATAAATTTGAGTGGTCAGAGGAAATTTTACTTTTATTGCATCTTTTTCATCTTATCTAACCATTTACTATACACCTCAAGTGTCCTAATTTCATATATCTTAAAAAAGATCATTAAGCCCTGCACTTGTTGAATCCAGATTTTTTAAATTTTAGGATGCACCTACCACCTAATCTTAAGTACTAAGGATGAGTTGCGAAAAGACCTTCGTAATTTACAACACAATAAAATATTTTCATTTTAACGGAATAAGGGCAGAGTATAACAGCAGTTAGAAAAGACCTTTTTTGACTTTTGAGCTATTGAAGTAAACTCTGTATTACGGAGGATATATCTGACGAGAATTAATAATAATAAAAAACATGTCAACTGCTATTCCATTTATTTACGGATTCCTTTTTATAACTATTATAGCTGATAATTAAATAGCTCAAGGCCTATGTTTTACAATATATTGTAAAAAAAAAGTAACTTACAAACTTGCTAGATTCCAATGAAATATAGATTTAAAAATACAGTTTTAATAAACTTTAACTGACCTTCGCCCCAGTTATATTGCTCACAATAAAATAAGCAACCGACTCCGTCATCCATTACAGAATCGTTTAAAACACCCTGCAGTAATATGAATCGTTGGAAAACTTTTTCAACATAATTAGTTTTTAAATGCTCTAAAATTAATGATAACTAATATTATATTCCAGTGTTTAATTGCACCAATTGAAATCTGAGTCAGAGAAATTGTCAAGTATATTTTTATTTTTTGTTTCTGTCTATTTTCTTTCTCATCCATTGGATTCTATTTTTAGTACTGAATTTCTTCATCATCAAATCTTCCCATGATATCTGTATTGCAAACAGTTTGTTCTCAAATTGCAAAAGTAACTTAATAATTTAGTGTAAGAATCACATTACAGAAAATTATCTGTGAAACTGTGAATGATGTAAAATTATAATAATAATTAACGGCTTTCATTCATGGTGCAATAAAACTATTAGAGATTATTAAGATATTACAATTCTGAAATTCTTAGGTTCTTAAAATCCATCTCAACTCCAGGAACTTTAAAATTCATCATAATTAAGTAGAAAACGAAAGGTGTCTATTTTCATAGCACATGGTGAATTCTCACTTTCAAAACTTTCCTGAAATTTCAACCCTAATTAAGACTTTCGGCATACTCCCAATTCCCAAACCCTGGCAGTTAACAAGCTTGTACCTCTTTGTAATATTAGCTACCTCAGCTTGCTTACGAAGAAGTAATACGACATACGAGTCTCTCTAATAGATATAATAATTTAAGACAAAAAAATTATTTCGGTCCGACCGACCAATCAAGTATTCATCTTCTGTTGGCCAACTGCACGGATGGTAAAAGAGGTTTTGGTAGATGTGAAAGATGTAAGCTCTCAATCCACTAGATAATAACCTATATAATAATAACAATAATCATCCCTTGTTATTTCGCCCTCTGCCATTATTCTAGAATCTGGATCTCTAACTTCATTCATTTCACAAAACTAGAAATCTTCAAAAATATAACTGCTCTCGGACTTAACTCGGACCGACATCACCAACATGCTGACAACAAAAATGATCATACTCAAAATCTCATATCTCAAAAAACAAAATAATATAAAAATACACACACACTCAGCAACTCAACCCCCTTCATTTCAAGATCAGATTTCTTTCACCTACTCGAATACTAAAATATAAGTAGAAGTACCAAGACTACAACTTTTGTCTAAACCTAATAAATAAAACAAGTATAATTTTAGTGTGGTATGTATGGGGTGAGCAAAATATTTTAAAAGTTTTCATGTCCTTAAAATTAACTATGGTTATAGAGAGACAGTCAAATGAGAAAACTTGAACTTCTTTGATTTCACTAAGAACAGTAAAGAAAGAAGTCAAAAAAGAAAGAAAAAGATGGTAATGATGAGATGATGATAATATGACACGAGTTAATTGACAGAAAACTTTAACGAGATGACAGCCAACATGCTCTTTTCAAAGTCCCAATTCTCCGATGGAGTAAAAAAAACCTTTAAATGTCAAACCACATCCAAAACTTTAGATTATACCACACATTCCCATTCTTTAAAATCATATATGCCAGTTAGTTAACCAGTAGCAAAACTAAAAAGACCAAAAAAGTCGTGTCCTACTCCCATGCTAGCTAAAACTCTATTTACAACAAAAAATCTATAAAAAAGAAAGAAAAAGCTTAGCAAAAGAATTTAAAATAAAAAATAAATTTCATTCAACTTTTTAACCAAAGCCATCATTTATAAAATTAAACCGAAGCGAGTCAAAAAGGCATAAAAATCTACACTATACAACACAAGCTTCTTACATTTTCTCGCCTTATTTCTCACTCTGAAAGTGAACATCGGTTAAAAGTTAAAAGTAAGAATTTGAACACTTTCCTATTCACATTGCATACCTTTTAAGTTTTAAAAATTTCCGAAACAAAATAAAAAAGGTACCGTATGGACCTTGGAAGGTGCCTAACCAAACAAAATAAAACAAGTCCACCTCTAGCTTTTTTAAGGTCTGGCCAACTCTTATTAATAATTCTTATTATCCTAAAAAACGAATTGTTCATAAAATGTTGCGGGTAGCAATCCTTCATAAAATGTTTAATTTCAGTTTCCTAAAATTGCAAGCCGACCTTCCCCATTCAAAACACAAAGACTAAATCTGACGGTCATCCGCTTTTAAACCACAGCTCACAGTGACACCTCAATTTAGTTCCTATTGTAATAAAAATACCTAGAAGGTACAGAGAGACATTCAGCCGACAAAATTACCATTTATAACTCACTTCGCTTAGATAGTTTAACTTATTACTTATTATTACTTACACCGGCAAAGAGTCTGATCTTTAACCTTATAGTATAGTACATATACTAGTTTAGTCCGCCTGATACAAAGAACTTTAGAGGACTTAGCTTGACCCCCTGGGTACCAAATAAATGACCAAGTTTGATTCATTTGTCAGATATACATTTAGTCAGTCGTATTTTCTTCAACAAGTTATGGGTTCATTTCATCCAGGATAGCATATAGTCATTTTCTATTTAAAATAAATCAATTTGGCAACCGGACCAGAAAAAGAGGCTTGTGTTGTTAAGCTGTTAGACTAACCTATTAGGTATACCCTCACGAAGCTAAAGGTAATAATGTTGACGAAGTCCACGGTGGCTTCACAATCCTTTTGTTCCATCGGAAAATAATGGTTTTCAAAATATACATACTCGTTGTACTACAATAGCATTATGAAGTAAAATATAACATAAATCTACTTGAAAATTGCAACTTGCAACGCTAATACCTAAAGGCAGGTTCAAAAGCAAGGTAAATGGTCTGTAATACTTAAATCTATATAACTTAACAAAAATTCTTTGTACCTACTAGTTACTACTACCACCTACCCAACTACTCATAATATCAGTAGCTAAACTATGCAGTAATTTAATATTAGCATATCTCTCCATAAAGCAATAACCACTACCAGTCAGGCAAAATCTTATTAAAATATAACAAACTAAATTAACTACTCCTGCAACTTTAACACTTGGATATTATACAAATAAAAAATATGAATTGGAAGCTCTCACAATAATAATCATAATCTCGCTAATTATTATTTCCCCAGTGAGACGCTCTAACCAAAATTTCCTTCAACCTCTCTCAAAACTGTTAAGCAAAATCAACAAAACAGTGCTTTGCTTTACTTTGTTCTCTTCTCTGTATATATATTCCAAGTAAAAAAACGAACTCTCTCACACACACTTAACAAACACGAGAGTTGCATCGCAGCCTCATAAATAAATTCCATAAAAATGTGTAAAGCCCTAATTACAAAAAATATTATATTTACAAACTAATGTACTTAAATAACGACTACTGGATGATTTTTACACTTTTAATTGGCCACTATATATAATAATAAACTCCTTGCAATCTGATATGGCAATAGTAGTAGTAAAAATGATGATATATGCAGACTTTATTTAATGCTAAGTATAGTGCTGAGCGAGAATTGAAAATCACAAAAACTGCTTCTTCACACTCGTCAGTTTATTCTATACATGTTAATTATAAATGTATATGTAATCAACATTTCTTTCCTTAGTAGTTGCTAATTAACTTCATTAAGCTCATCATATCATCATGTATCGCGCATCCCTTTCAGAAAAGTTCTTATTCCAGTAGTAGTAACATCATTCATAATTGTAATATTATGGCGAAAGAATATTCATACCTGTTGTGAAGGAAAGGTTGCTTATTTGAAACATTGAGTTCATGATTAAATAAAGTTGAATTGAGGTAAAAACCTTGGTATGAATTAATGCACATTTTAAAACAAAACCATTTGTGCAACTGCAATTGCACCTTTGTACCAATTATTAAATCTATTTTGTCTAAGTAGCAATTACAACTCATAAATTACTAGAGAAAACTCTTAAAACTTCAAATACTTGATTGAGGAACTTTAACCTATAGATAAGTATCTTCCCACATACTTTCTAGAATCTTTAAGAGTTTTTCCTTAGTTTTAAGAGTTTGCAAGTGCTTTAGAAAAGTTATTCATATCACAGCCTAATTTGCTTTCTCACCCGTGTCATACCCCTTCTGTTTATACATCAATAATAATAACAATCTAACAAATCCCATATCCCACACACTTCAAGTGTCGATATTTTGGCAAACAAAAATGTTTTAAAATACGCGAATACAGTTTGATACAAAATGACACATAATACATAATCCTAGAAAATCCTGCATAACTCAATTTATACTCTGGCTTCATATAATTTCTTTTACATTCTATTAGAATGTAAGCATACACTAATTTACGATATCAATCTCGACTCCTTTTACAAGTTTGTAATCTTACATAGTTCAATCAGAAAATCTTACTAAAAACTGGCCAATTAACGCCCATATATAATCTGAACATTTATTCACAACTAACTCAGCAGGCTGCCTTTGCTTTGATGCCTTTGCCAAGTTTATAATTTAAGAGAATCATATCAGGACACAGAGTAAGAGTACAAGTACAATTACAAAACAGACTCTCAAGAAAAATCCAGAACAACCAGTACAGTCAGATAGCCAAGTCACAATCAAAGTAAAACCACAATTGGTTCTCTACTAATCATCAGCATTTAAATAGCCACTTCAATCATCTCAAGAGTGTCAGAAGTTCATCAAGTCTAATCACACGTAATTTTCCCACAGGCCCTTAAGCAGCTATATAGCAAGCAAGCAATTCTCGTCAAAACTGACAAGACCACTGATGAATGACTCAAGTACAAGTACAACTTGCCACTTTTGGTCGGGTCGGTTAGTTAGGGAACCGCAATTTTAATTCCTTTTTCATTAGAGATCGGTCTGGGTGGACTTAGAACTATAAATTATTTCCCATCCATAATCCCAAGCCAGATATATTGAACCTTTGGCACAATAACGAGATACAAAATAAAGACTTTGTGTTTAATTTCAGCTAAACTTTTATTACAATTTTTTTTCGATATGAATGAAAACTGCACAAAATGCCATTAACATTTTCCTAAGATTCGAACCGAACCAATAATACTGTCAGATCTAATTGCCCTAAATGCTAATTGTATTCAACTCATGTGGATGTCATACATACTACATGAATGCCCTTTAACACTCATCCAAGTAAATAAAATTCTTCGGCAGTTCATACACGTTTTTGAACCCTCTCAAGTGTGAGACGGCTCATTCGAAGGATTCTTCTCTCTCTCTCTTGTCGGAGAAATAAAAAACTACCAGGGTGGAAAAATTAGACCACTCAACTGATTTCATTTCATAATAATATTTCATATTCCTATTTATTATTATATATTCCCTTGTGTTGTTGTTCCTCTTCTTTCTGTCCGACAGTTGAAGATTAACGGCTGGCTGAATGAATAAGAGTACTTGTGACAATCAAGCAAAATGGGCAATAATGATCATAATCGCTGAATAGATTTGATCAAAGCAGACTCAACCCATATCAACCGCATTTAATATATTGCACAAAGACCGAATCTAACACCCCTGCCTGTTGTGTTGTACTTGGTACTTGCTTTTGTAACTGCTCCTGTGGTAGTTATGAACCTTTGATATCTGATTTATTCAAAAGAAATGAATGAAGTTGTGTAGTATAACCTATTATTATTATTATCGCAAGTCGCAACCCACCTTAACTACCGGCTACAAGCCAAGCATGGTCACCCAAAATTTCATTTAATAAAAAAAACCTTTCTGTTTATGATCGAATTAAGAAAGCAAGCGTAAATTTTACCTAACTCAATTCTATTTTTGTTAAAAGTTTACCGTCAATGAAAGACGAAGGGCTGCTCAAAAATATATACTATATAAGCATTTAATCTATGAGCATATTGGGACATAATCGAATTGCTAAAGATGACAGTTTCCTATTTCTATTTACTTTGGAACTATGGAACTATGGACTTTAATATGGAGTCTCTTTAATATCTAAAGTTCCCTTTGCTATAACATTGCATTCTAGTTTTACAAGATAATAAATTTCAAACATAACTACCTATGTAGATTCGCCAATTTTTAATGTTTAATATTCACCATATTTCTTTAATTAATTAACACCATTGCAAATTGCAATATCTCTACACTCCCTCACCAGCTAACAAACTCAAACAAACAAGTATGACAAATCAAACTTTTAATTAAAAAAAAATCATTCAACATGCATGTAAATTGCTACAATTTGAATAAATTAATTAAATTAATTTACACCCTAGTTCATTATAATAAATTAATAATA